>VFSX01000872.1:0-25918 GCA_016618255.1 Chlamydomonas sp. UWO 241 | reverse complement strand
GTGCGTGTGTGTGTGCGTGTGTGTGTGTGTGTGCGTGCTGTGCGTGCGTGCGTGCGTGCGTGCGTGCGTGCGTGCGTGCGTGCGTGCGTGCGTGCGTGCGTGCGTGCGTGCAGTCTTGTGGGACGCCTTTAATGGCATATTAGACTTGTGCTTGCGCACTCAATCCCTGAGGCAGGCAGATACTATCACCCGCACTAGTCCACTCAGTAGATACACATTGACTGTGTCCATCCCACTAGCTCTAGTACTTCTGGTCGCGCCATGCGTCTTAGTTCGGGCAGCCAGCCTGGCCACCCTCCTCCTCTGTTCATCATGTGGCGCACGCCTGACATGCCGCCAGCCTCCATACATGGCGCTTGCGCTGCGAGGGCGCTTGCTTCCAGTGCACCTCCGTCGTCATGTGTCTCATGCAAGTAAGATTCGCCCTGCATGGAGAAACCCTCCATGCAGGTCACTGAAGTGCCCCACGATTCGTGCCATAGCTGCAGTCCGTAGGCCGAAGCCGTTGCCGCAGCCGATGTTAGTAGCCGTGGCCGATGCAGATGCAGATGCCCTGAGGGCGGACGTGTAGCCTATGCGATGTGAGTGCAGATGCAGGATCCCTAGCCGTAGCAGAAGCCTTAGCCGATGTCAATCAATAGCCGGTGCCCTGGCTGTAGTGTAGCTACAGCCTCTGCCCGGTGCCGCTGCCCGTGGCTGCATGGGGGTACCGACGATGGCGGCGCTGACTCCTGCCAGCAGCCCGCCCTCCGTCCCCGCATGCCTCGCAGTTGCCTGCCGTATGACGCCGTGCCTCAGACAGCCACTAGCGCTCTGGATCAGGGCAAATCGGTGACATAGCCGATTTTCAAAAGCCCAGAGTCGCTCACGCTGCAGCAGCACCCTGTCAGCCCAGTTGGTCCGCCATTGGCGGCGTCGGGGCGGGAGCCCCCGACGATTTTGACACCACTTGAAGTTTGAGTGTGTGTGTGTTTGTGTGTGTTTGTGTGTGTTTGTGTGTGTGTGTGTGTGTGTGTGTGTGTGTGTGTGTGAGTGTGATTGCCGCAGTCAGATAGCGTGAGGGAGTGTAATAAATAAAGGTGGAAGGAAGAGAGAACGCACGCCGGGCAAACGGCGCAAAAAATGCGCTCGATGGTGACGCCTTGCTAGTCGTGTTGTGCACCTGTGTGTGTGTGTGTGTGTGCACGTGTGCGCTTGGGTGTGATTACCAGTGACCTATACGACGCAGTTCCAACACCTCACTTGATGTACGCGGTGCATTGTAATGCGCGATTTTTTCGGTTTCTACGATTTCCGGGCGCCACGGTCGTCCACGCAGCCCCCCCGACACGCCAGGCCACGCAGCAAGGCGCCGTTTGAAAGCCTGGATCGGGAGAAAGGCAGAGCAGAACGTGGACCAACCCGCCCCGCAACAACCTCCCAACGGCGGCGCATCGGAAAAAAAACACAGCGACGCGCCGCGTCGCATGTTTGCGCCTGCGCAAGCGATGAGAAAGGCCTGCTTGATGCCGACCTGTGCCATGCAAAGACTCTGTAAAGATTTATGTGCCTGTGCCAGTCAGCCAAGCATGCTACCCACGCACACACGCACACACACTTGCGAATGGGCTGAGCTGGCCCCTAAGACCTCACCCTGCTGCCGGTGAGCTGGGCTTGCACACACAGGCGTCAGGGGGATGGGCCGCCTCTCCACCGGGGGCTGCGCCCACGGACACCTGCCACGCGCAGCCAGAGACCAGCGGCCAGAACAGGCACGCTCGCTGATGGGCAGCCAGGCTGCCCGGGCCCGCATCCAATTCCACCAGCTGACTGTTGGGCAAGCTCGCACAAGCACCAGTGGGATGGGCTGCCTCTCTACCGGGGGCTGCGCCCCCGGACCCCCGCCACGCGCACCCCGACATCTGCGCCCGGAACACGCACGCCCGCTGATGGGCTACCAGGCTGCCCGGGCCCGCACTCACCTCCACCAGCTGACTGTGTGCTGGGAAAGCACGCACACGCATCAGGGGGGTGGGCTGCCTCTTTACCGGGGGCTGCGCCCCCGGACCCCCGCCACGCGCACCCCGACATCTGCGCCCGGAACACGCACGCCCGCTGATGGGATGCCAGGCTGCCCGCCCCCGCACCCACCTCAGCCAAGTGCCTGTGGCCTGGGCACGCATCAGTGGGATGAGCTGCATCTCCACTGGGGGCTGCACCCACGGATCCCCGCCACACGCAGCCCGAGATCGTGCGGCGGCTACACACACGCCCGCTGCTGGCTGCACGGGCCCTGCCTCCACCTGCTGCACGTGTCTCCAACACAGCACATGTAGCCCATGGGAAGCGCGTCACCCCTTGTTACCACAGTCACACAGAGTGAGCCAGGGTGAGAAAGTGTGGCAGGAAGAGAGCACGTGCCGGGCGAAATGGCGCAAAAGGACGCTTGATGGCGATCGCTCGCTGGTCGTGTCGACCACCTGTGTGTGTGTGCGTGTGTGTGTGCGCGCGCGTGTGTGATAACCGCAGTCACCCAGCGTGAGGGAGTGTGATTGAAAGTGTGGAAGGAAGACAGAACGCAAGCTGGGCGACATGGCGCAAAAGGGCGCTTGGCGGCGATGCCTCGCTGGTCATGTCGACTACCTGTGTGTGTGCGTGTGTGTCGATGTGATTGCGACGGTCACAGAGTGAGGGACTGTGATGGAAAGTGTGACAGGGACAGATCACGTACGCCGAGCAACGTGGCGGCGGGGCGCTCGATCGCGATGGCTCGCTGGTTGTGTCGACCACCTGTGTGTGTGTGTGTGTGTATGCGCGTGTGTGTGGGGGGGGGGGCCCACTCTGTGGGCGCCCCACTCTGTGGGCGCCCCACTCTGCCGCCGCCTACGTCGACCCCCCTTCCACCCATGCCGCCGACAATTCTCGCCGCCTCTCCTCCTCCGTACGCCCCCTGCCGTCGGGCTGCCAATCCAGCAGCCAGTCGACGCATGCATCCAGGAACTCAGTCCATCCGCACTCTCTCGCACGCCATCCACATGGCAAAAAACACGTGACGCCCTACCGAACAGATTTCCCTCCCCCCGCAGCTCTGCAGCTTCAGACAATGGAGCCCAGGTATCTCAGTGCCATCACCTCGACCGCCAAGCGGCCCGAGCCAGCGCTCAACTTGAGCTACCGAGTTCCTCCAGCCGCCACTGTCCAGCCCACCGCTCACTGCCCTGTCGTTCATTCGACCCCACGCCCCACCTCAAGAGACCCACTGCTTATCCCACTGCCGCCCCGTCAACCTCCATACACCCACAAGCTCGTCACATGGAGTTGCCCCTCCCCATGCGCCCCATGCGCGCACATGCACCCCATGCACCCCCCCCCATGCTACCAGCGCCTATGTATGCGCCATGTGGCCGGGCCACAGTGTGGCTCCCTCCTCTCTCCCCTCTCCTCCCTCCCTTCTCCTGTCTTCCACCCCTCCATCCCCGCTGCACCCCACCTCATCTTGTGCCTCCCGCCCCTCCCTAACCCTCCCCCGCCCCTACCCCTCTCCCTCCGACTACCCTCCCGCTGCCTCCCTCCCACTGCCTCCCACTTGCATGACTACCGCTGTTCGGACACGACTTCGCTCTATGCCGGCGGCGCCATCACCTTCTTCCGGCTCACGCCGGTGACTTTTGCGCCCACTCCGACACCCGCCACTGCCCCTTTCCCTCACTACTTTACGAATGAGGTTGTTCACCCTCTTGCTGGCGCACGGTTGGTCTCCCGCCTTCAAACGGAATCTCCTCAATTGATGACTAGAAACAGCCTATCTAGGTCTGCCGTGCAGAGTTCTCTGTGACGATATCTATCTATCTATATCTATGTGTATGTGTGTGCGTGCTCGTGTGCGTTGAGGGTCGGAGCACCAAGCGCGCGGCATCATCACCAATGCCACCGCCTTTATAAAGCCCAAAGCAAGTGGCCGATGCGGCCCACGCTGCAGTGTGGCTTCCGCCTTGCCACATTGCCAACGCCTGATTCACGTGCGCCGATCAGACGGCGCCTCAGGCGCACCGAGACCGCCTCTGGCGCACCCCTTGAGGGAGAGCAGTAGGGAGGGTGAGGGCGATTGAGGGGCGACCATGCAGCTGACCACCATGGCGGCGCGTGCTGGCGTTGGCTGGCTGGTCGTGTTGACCACCTGCGGGTGGTTTGACAGTGAGAGGGTGTGCGCTCATGCAAAAGGGAAGGGGGCTTGGAGCACCACCCCCTGAGGGTCTTCCCAAGCGTGGCAAAGAGGGTGCCCAGCTTGCTGCGTTCTGCATAGAGGGGCAGCAGACAGCGAGGGAAGGTGTCCATGCGTGCGCATAAGCGCCAGCTGCTGCCCTGCATTTGAATACGCCCGGTCCCATGCGCATCTGGGGCCAGGCAGTAGAGGCGGTGCTGCGCGTCCGCTGCTGTGCACCGCAGCGGCTTCGGCTGCATGCAGGTGGCGCGCAGCCCATACCGTCAAGCCCATGCCGTTGCACAGGTACTGCTCCGCAGATGCCAGCGCCATGCATTCCGGGTAGCAAAAGTAGCACCTCAAGTGGCGCGGCGGGTGGCGCTCGCCAGTCTCCGCGTCTGGGCAGTCTGCATGCAGGAGTCGGGTGTGTTAGCTGGCCATGCAGCATGCACAGCATGCTATGACGGTCACCATGCGCTGCCCAGCACACGCATGCCACTGGACGGTGCAGCATCCACCACCAGCATGCCAGTGCAGCTTACCTTCACTCGGCATACAGCTGTGGCCTTCAAGACTTGACCTGACGCATGCATGAGCCTGTGCAGCGGCGTCGAAATCAAGCAGCCAAGCGTGTGGCGTCGAAAGTGCTGCGATCATCGTGGCGCGTGCATCGTTGATGATGCTTATACGTTGGACGCTGATGCGTGGCGCCTGATCGAGCATGCACATCTGCGCCCCAAGCACTCACCCCTGCCCTTGCCCCGCCCGCGAACCCAAGAGGAAGAATGCATGGTGAACGGCAGATGCGTGGTGCCAGGTCACCCCTGAGATGCCGCTGGGATGCCACGCTTCCATCGTCACCAGCGTCGCCATTGCCGTGTTGGCATACCACCAAACCGTGCGTTGCGCATTATCGCATCACGTGGCGTATCGACGATGTAGGCGCACTGGAGGTCGAATGGAGACGAGATGTAGCTAATTGCAATTATATATAATTGGGGGGGGGCTCGATTAACGGAGGCACGTTCTCGTCGCCGAGCCCTGGACCCAGCAATGCGGCGCTGCTGGTGACGAGGATCTCCGTGCCGCTGACGAGCGGGGTAAAATACGACTGGCCCGGCTCCTGCTAGACTGCCCCTCGGTGGAACACTTCAGGAGCAGCTTGCCCGGCGCTGCCATGGCTTGGCAAGTAGCCGCGGCGCTGCCGCAGCCCGTGCTGGGAGACGGCCCTTATCCTCCCCCCATGCAGGATGCCATGCGGCACCGATCTCGTTGAGTTGATCGACGAGCGGAGGAGCTGGCGCCCGTCAATGCATGCTGGACATTGGTCAAGATGGCTGCCCGTGGAGGCGGGCTACCATTACGGCTTCAGCGGTGGTGACCACCGAGGCAAAACAGAGTAAATCCGCTTCACCAATCGCAGCGTTCGTTACCGCGCTCATCCTCGGGGTCGCTCGTCTGCCGGTGACTAGCGTTGGAAGGTCTTCAGGCAGCCTCCATGACAACTGTCGTCCATGCCCCCTGGAGGGTGGGACCTGGCCATGCATGAGGCATGGGCGCCGGCTGAGCCCCATGCAAACGAGAGCTGGACAGCCATGCACTGCCAGGCGGGGACCGTTCCAGTCAGCGCCAGTCGGCTCTGCCGGCTTGACTGGCCACAAGGCCACTACTGTGACCTTGAGGAAGGTCCTCTCCTATATGCTCCTTGCCAGACATGTCTCTCAGAGACCGCTGTTTGGGGTAGTCTAGCCGGCGGGAGTGGTAGTCTATCGGCCGGGAGCCGGCGGTACTCTAGTACTTAAGTGTGTTGGAGTATCGGCGGGTGTCTCTAGTAGAAGAGTAGCCTGCTAAGCTGGCAACCCCGTGTTACTTGTTGGGGTGCCTCACACATCCACGTGTGGGGCACACACGCCACATCATCAGAGTGAGTCAAGCACTGCCATGTGTTACAACACTTCCATGCCATGTGCCTTCTGCATGCCCCATCAGAGATGCAGCACAGGTCAGTGCCGCTCATCTAACTACCAACTCCTGAACTCCCCACATACACGCCTGCCGCACGCACTCAGTGCAAGGCGCACTTCCCTCCCCATTCTTCTGCCACCCGATACACCATGCACCCTGAAGATCGCCGCGTGGGGCTCGAGATCTTGAGAGCGTCCCCACATCTCGACGGACAACTGTTGACCTCCCCAGCTACTCACGCACACACACGCTGTGAGGCGCGTGCCTCCCCTCCTGTTCCTTTGTTCCTCTGACACCCCCGGCACCCATAGTAAGCATGAGTTGAAGGTCTTGGGGCTCTCTCGCGTGGTGCAGCGTCCCCAGATTTCTACTTCCAACTGCTGTCCTCCCCTCCCACCACACGCACCCATACACACATACACATCTGCCATGAACTCTAGGGGCCCCGGGGGTAGAATTTGCTGCCGCCATGACTTCTACCGAGGCAAAATGCTGCTGGGGGCAGGCTTAACAGGGGGCACAATCCAAAGGGCAGTGACCCCTATGATGCCACGTTCTGTGTCACCCGCTGTGCTGGCGCGAGGCCCACACCACCCGCAGTGCTGGCGCGAGGCCTGCACCCAAACACATTAAAGTACTCGTGACCGTGGTGGTGTGGCTCAAGCGTGTTGAACCCACGGTGATGATGCGCGTGCGCTCGCACATGTGTGGCCCCAGCTGCAGCACCGTATGCCCGCATTCAAAAGCCGTATGCCGTATTGTAACTCCTATTCGTATTCTGTACCATGCCACCCTGACTCCTGCTTATCTGCCAAACCTGCTTTACCACATTCCCAACGCCTGATGATGAGGATGGTTATTACAGTCGTGTGTGACGCACCTAACTCACCTCAGGCGCCACGTCCGATCGCCTTAGGCGCCCACCATCGCCTCAGGCGCACCCCAACCGCCTTGACTTGCGTGCCTCGGATGTTGGGGCTGTGGTTGAGGGCTGCCTTACCATGTTCCCAATGCCTGAGGTGTTGCTTTGCTTCCGCGGATCAGGCAGTGCGCCGAGGCACGCCGAAACTGCCCCAGGCGCTCCCCCGATCGCCTTAGGCGCCGCCGTATGCGCTCACCACCACCTGAGGCGCAATCTGACCGCCTCAGGCATTATGACCGCCTTAATTGCGCGCAGACGATGGGGATGGGCGGTAGGGCTGGCGCCTCAGAGGTTGTGCACTCGAGGCGCCTCTGGATGAGGACCCACTGCCAACTGAACTGAAACATGTATAAATGCGTGGCACCGTTGTCTGCCGGGTATGTGTCGTTGCGCGTTGTGCCTTTGTGTATTTTTTGTGCTCAGTAGCTTTGGTGTTTCGTCGTTGTAATGTTGTCCTTCTCCTCCTGTCTCCCCGCCTCCCTGTCTCCCTGTGTGTCTCCCTGTCCGGCCCCTCTGCCCCACCCACCTGCTCCTGTCTCCCTTTATCCCTGTCTCCCCCTCTCCCTTTCTGTACGGCTGCGAAACATGGGCCCCTACTAAAACACAACTGACTCGATTGGAGGTTGCCCACTCTAACTGCCTTCGTCGCATTCTGGGTGTGCGCCTGGTCGACCGGCACAGATTAACTTATGTTCGGCAGGCGTGCGACACTGAGCCAATTGAGAGCCTTGTGGCAAAGCGATCAATGCAGTGGCTAGGCCATGTGATGCGCATGCCGGCTTCTCGTCTTCCTCGTACGACTTTTGACTGCACAATGGATGTGGCTCGGCAGCAAGGCCGGCCTCCAGCCTCCTCCCGACACTATTTTCTTAAGCTACTGATTCAGCAGCTAGGCGAAACTAGTGGCACTCGTTCTGATTGGAAGACTTTTTCGGACACGGCGTTTGAGCGTGCTCAGGATAGGGTCGGGTGGAGAGCCGTGGTGTACGGTCCGGCTGCCCTCAGGCGCCGGCCCCTCCACCACGGCGGTCAAGTAGATTGGCAAGCGCCACTTGACCCCCTATCCCCTAGAAGCAGTTAGGACCTATTTTGGAGGCGTCGCACAATAGCTCTCCTTTTTGCTCTGGGACTACACGTTGGCAGGCAGCCGGCTGGTGGCTACCGCCCCTCACAAGTAATTGTTAGGGCCAGAACTGGACTTGGGTCTAGGCGGTGGTACTAGGACTAGAGGTAGTCTTTGCTGGAAAGCCGATGTAACTGTAACTGTAACCCCTCTCCCTCCCTGTCTCCTTGTATGCACCATGCCCATCCCCTTTGTACCCCTTGTCCAACCCCCTGTCCAGCCACTATGACCCGTTCCCCTGTTCAGCCACCCTGTCAAGCCTTGTCCACCCCCCTGCCCCCCCCGTCCTGCCCCCCTTGCTCAGCCCCTTTGTCCAGCCACCCTGTCCCACCCGGTCCACCGCCCCCGTCCCACCCTGTCCCGCCCCTCCTGTCCAGCCCCCCTGCCCAACCACCCTGTCCCAACTTGTCCGACCCCCCTGTCCCAGCCTGTCCAGACAGGCACCCTGTTTAGACAGGCCCGGACAGGGGGGGCTGTCCAAGCCACCCTGGCAAGACAGGGGGGGGCCTATCATAGGGTGAGGTGGTGTCGAATCCTCCTTGGAGGGGCCAAGGTCAGGGTGCGCGTCAACGGCTTCTTCACACCAGATTTCCCGATGGACTCTGGTCTCTTTCAGGGCTTGGCGCTCTAATGCATGGAGTGGATCATTGTTCTGCAGTCCGTGATGTCCTACCTGTCGTCGCTGCAAGCTGGCGGTTCACTCACCACGTTCAGGCTGCCCGGACCAAACGGGGTCGGTGAGGGGTCGGAGGCTCCTCCGGCGCAGGCGTTCGCGGATGACGTCACGCTCGCCACGCGCTGCCCCGAGAGCGACATCGCGAGGTTCCAGACGTCGCTCGCCCTCTCTTGCAGCGCTGGCAACCCGGGCGAGTCGGTCAACAAGTTCCTCTTCACACGGCTCGCCGGTCCGCCCCCCAATGATCTCGTGTTTCAGGCAGGTGTCCGCTAGCGCCACGTTGCGACTGGTTACCCCCTCCGTGACATCGCAGCTGCGGTCTCTCGCCACCTCGGCGTGCCTATCGCATGGCCGCGCACACAACAGCACCAGTGATGACAGTGATGCGTACACGGAATGCCCGCTGGGGAGCGAGGGAGGGCCCCCAGAATGGGAGCCCACAGGCAATGAGCCCGCATGCGCGCACGCATGCGGGGCAATCCCATGCACAACAAGCCCATGCACACACACGGAGCTCCCCTCGGGTCGGGGAAATGAGGGACCTGCCTCGACAAGCACGTGCAACCCCCTCATAGGGACCCACCCACACGAGACGAACACCAACACCAACACCCTACTCGCGCACATGCCGCCAAGCGCGAGGCCGCCAAGCGCGCCCCTACGCTGGAGATGCCGAGCCCCGGCTCTGCACCGGCAAGCAAGAAGAGCATGGGAGGACGGGTCTGAGC
Organism: Chlamydomonas sp. UWO 241; assembly: GCA_016618255.1. Taxonomy (NCBI): domain Eukaryota; kingdom Viridiplantae; phylum Chlorophyta; class Chlorophyceae; order Chlamydomonadales; family Chlamydomonadaceae; genus Chlamydomonas; species Chlamydomonas priscui. The sequence continues at coordinate 16,324 of VFSX01000872.1, read as the reverse complement.
AGTGCGCTCGGCGCGAAGACCCGCGCCAGACGAGGAGTGCGGGCAGCACCACCGGGCCACCTCAAACCACCACAAAAACTCAGGGGCCTGACACCACCGCGCCCCAACCTGCCCCCCACAGGTTGAGGCCGCCTCCGCAGCGGACGTGCGCGGCAGCGATGCCACCAACCGCGGCCCCAAGCCCAGCGACCTGCTCGGCCCACTCGCGGCTCACGTCGCTGAGAGACAAGGAAGTGCAAGACTTCTGGCGCGAGCAACTGCGCGCGTACGGGTCGACGCCCCCACCCGCACGCAGCCAAGCGACCCCCACGCCCAGCCGATCGGCTGCCCACAGCGAGCAGAGACACTGACGCCGGAACACGCGTGGCCTTGTCGCAGCTACCTACCAACAATACAAACAACAACAACACAACTGCCGATGTTGAGCACAATGCAGCGTGCCGGCACGTCGCCGACACTCTGGTCGACAAAGCCATCGCGCACGCCAAGCAGGAGGCAGAGAACAATACCCACAGCAGATCTAGAGAGGAATCCAAGCCGCCGACGCATAGCACGCCGCGCTCCGTGACCCACGACCCACTTGGGCGCAGCGTGCAGCACTGCTGCACGCCCCCCGCAGATCTGACAGGCACCTCGACGCGCGCAGCGACAGCCCCCCCCCTCCCCCACCTCCTACACACTCGCACGACCACCTGGGACAGCAACCCCGAGGTGGGACAGACGCTGACACTGCGCCCCACGTGGAACAGACGGAAGGCGGAGAGGGGAACAAACCCTACTTTGAGAAACAGGATCGCCTCATGTGCATGGTACACGCTATAAACATGATGCTTGGGGACCAACACATCGACGCTGACGAACTACTCAGCCACATCACCGACATGGACCAGAATTGGCAAACGGAGACCAACCAACTCCGATCCCTCAACGGCCAATACCAACCGGGACAGGGCAAATTCTGCACCAACACCATGAACCACTGGCTGCGCATCAACCCTCCTGGCGGACGGACATTCCATCTCGCCGTTGGAGCCACGTTAAATGGCAACAGGGACCAAGCGAGCATCCTCCAAACACTGCCAGCCGCCACGACTGCCTTCCAACTCCACTGGAACGTGCCTTTCGGCCACGCGATCTGCATCAAACAACACGCAGGAAACTGGTGGTGGCTAGACTCAATGCACCCAGCGCGCACGATGCCAAATGACGACTGGAGCGGCATGACGGGCACTATCTACTGCGCGGTCGATGGCCCCGTCGACGCCTCGGAAGGAGGCTTCGAGGACATGGCCGCGGCCCAGAAGTGTCTCGACAAAACCCGCGTCGGGCTCGCCCAGTCACCCGCCCCCCGGCCCCTATCCCCTATCGAACTCGGAGACACCCCCTTGCCTGGGCGCAACCCGAACGGGCCGCCATACGGTGCAGACCCCGACTCACCCATGGACACCAACAGCCCCCTGCCCGCCAACGACACCACCCCCCTGACCTCGCGCACCAACCCCGGCACACCCATGGACACGGAAAGCCCAGCGAGAGTGGCTGCGGCCCCACCCCAACAGACGCACACTGATCCCGGCTCGCCCATGAACATGGACAGCCCTGAGCACTCACCGCAACGTCCCCACACAAACCCTGGATCGCCAATGACCACCGACAGGCCCGCGCCCGAGGTCAAGGCCCTACCCCAGGCACAGCGGACCGAAACCAACACGGACACACAGATGCAAGACACACCCACAGACCAGCCAGAGCGCACCCCCCAGCCCCCCGACGGGCCCAAGCCCGCGGGACCGTTGCGACGCAACTGGCTCACAGCCCGCAGAACACAAGCCACCAAGGGGCAGCCCAAGAAAGTCAAGAAGACCAAACCCGCACCCGGGAAGCAGGCCTCCATCATGACCTTCCTACGGAACCTCCTCACTGGGGACACGCAACCCCCGACAGACCCCCCACACCCGGCATGCCCACCCCTGGGCAAGCCCACTGCCACCACACCACACCAAACCCTAAGCCCTGACCCGGTGGAAGGAAGAGATCCAGACAGCTTGCCCCGCACAGACCAGGCTACGTCTCAACCCCCCAACGCCAACACACTAACGGTCCTCACCCACAACGTGAGGGGCCTCCAAACAGCCAGGGAAGACGTGCAACGTCTCATCGAGGAGCACCACCCCGACGTGCTCATCCTTACGGAGATGCTCTTGAACAGTAAGCAGAAGCAGAAAGGCTGGGTTCACCTGGCGCTTGGAGGCTACTCCCACTGGGCCGCCACACACAATGTCGGCAACCGGGGGGGTCGAGGCGTCGTGATCGCCATAAAGAAACACCTGGCGGACCTGGGACGCCCCACCCGGCGCACCGACAAGGACGACATGGGGCGCGTGCTGCACATTACCCTTAACCTACCCAACTCACGCCCACTCGGCATCACCGGGTTCTACGCTCCGGCAGGAAACTCACCTTCAGAACAAGAGGAGCGCTACCGCGTGTACGCCCTAACCCTCGCCCATGCAGACGCTGACCAGACCGAAGCCGCCGCGAAAGGGACAACGGCAGTGCATCTGCTCGCCGGCGACTGGAATGCCGTGCTGACCACGACCGACCGCGCCAGCGGGATGATGGCTCCGCAAGACGATACTCACACGGCGTTCGTTCTGAAGGCCGGCGCCCACAGTCTCGACGCGCACGACCCAGCGCGCCCCCACACTTTCCGCCCAGTGTTTGAGGACGGAGAGCGCCACACAAGCAGCCGCATAGACGACATCATGCTCTGTGGTGTGCACAGCGGAGTCAGCGCTTGCGTCAGCGCGGACGACACTGCCACGCTTTCAGACCACGTGCCGCTGATCGTGCGCATCGACACAATGGGAACAGGCCTGTTTATCCCCAGCCACAAGGCAGAGCCGAACACGGGAAGCCCCACGAGAGTACTAGCCCAGCCTATTAGCGAAGAAGACTTCGAATCCTCCAAAGCCAAAATCGAAAGCGAGACGGTGGGGCAAGGAAAGGCCAACAAATCCCTGAGCACCGAGCTCACCAATCTGCTCAGCGCGGAAGTCCTGCCCCACTTGACAGCAATCGAGGCTACGGACGGCAGGCACGCGACCCGCCTCACCAGGCTTGCGAGCGACGCCGCCCCCGCTACGGCAGAGCGGCTGGCAGGCAAGCTTGCCGAGATCCTCAAAGGGGCCCACGAGCTGGCGCTCGCGACGTGTGCCACGACAATGACCAACCCAGAAAAGGTCGGACACCTTCCCCGCAAGCAAAGCCGCACACGGCAAAGGCTCGTGATGCAGCTCCAAACCTTGCGAGACATATATGAGAACGCATCAAGCGATGACGACGGGGAGGCCGTGACCACACGCATCCTCAATCAGCTCGATTCACACCCCACAACCCGCGACAATACCATAGAGACTTGGCGAACCACCTGCGAGGCCGCCGAAGACAAAAGGGGGGACGAGAGCGTCCATGCCCTTCTCGCAAGGGCGATACGGAGCACCAAGCATCAAATCAAAAGCCTCGACGCGGAGCATGTCAAGCTGCGCAGTCTGGAGGCGATCCAAAAGAAAAGGAAGCAGATGGACAAGAACCCGAAACGGGCAAACCGCACGATCTTCAAGACCCAACCACGGGTATAGTCACTGACGACACCAAATACACCAAGACGATCGTCGAGCAGCACTTCCGTGCCCTGGGGCGGCCCCCAAGCGGGCAAAAACATGGCACCTACCAGACGACGAGTGATGCTCGCTCGGACTACCCGTGGGAACGGCCGGGCGCACTAGACTCGTTCAAGCTGGAAACGGGAGTGACCAACCTCGCCACCCGACCGTGGCTCCATAACAGCATCAACGACAAAGCAGCCTTTGATCGCAGTATCAACAAACAAGCCAGCGGGAAAACCCCCGGGCCGGACACGATTCCAAACGAGATCCTAACAATGCTCCCTGATGACCTGAAGGAGTGCATTATGCAGCTCTTTGTCATCATGTGGGCCACGGGCACCACCCCTACGGCCTGGAAAGAGAGCCGGCCATCCTCTTGTACAAAGACAAAGGAAACATCACCGACATCACAAAATACAGGCCGGTGGGACTGCCGAACACTGTGTACAAACTGTGGACGAGGCACATCACAACAGCAATGGCGGACTATGCTGAGACGTACCAAATCCTCAGCCCCAACAAGAAGGGCTTCCGCCAGGCGTCTACGACCATGCAGCAGGCACAGACCATCATCATGGCGCTCGAAGACGCCAGGGCAACAAACCAAAACATCTACATGCTGGCTGTCGATTTCTCAAGCGCCTTCAACATGCTCGACCCGGACAAGCTCCTGCAGATCATGTTTGACCTGGGATTTCCAACCGACGCGGTCGACGCGGTGCGCAGCCTGTATGAAGGCGCGACCACGAGCGTGCGATGGGGACAAGACAGCACCCCGCCCATCCCGATGGAAAGGGGCAGCATTCAGGGAGACTCACTGTCGCCTCTCCTGTTCCTGCTCTACATCGAGCAAGTGCTCCGGTGGATCCACGTCGGCGGACGTGGATACCGTCTTGGCTGCTTGCCCACCAAAGACCGCACCCGACACCAAATAAGTGCGCTCGCGTACGCTGACGACCTCAACTGCTTCATGACGACGGTCTCCGACCTACGCGTGCAAGCACAAAAACTCAACACATTTGCAAGCGAATTCAGCCTGCCCATAAATGGGGGTAAGACGGTCGCAACTGCAGCACTCCACCGGGACGTCCACACTAAACTGTGCACGGTGACCGGCAGCTAGAGGGTCAGCTGCAGATCCAAGGCGAGCACGCCCAACCGATAGGCCCCCGAGACCCCTTCCGCTACCTCGGGGTGCTCCTCACCATGATGCTAGACTGGGGCCCACAACACCGGGCCAACGACCAGACTCTGCACACCAAACTCCAACAGGCGCGCGACTCGCACGGACGCGCCGACCAGATCCAGCGCCTCGTCCAACAGAGCGTGATGCCAGCAATCACCTACGCCATGGGAGTGGTGCCTCACAACCGCAACGACATGAAAGAAACACCTAGGCACAAGCTGGGGCAAAGCGCTACCTGACGCACGCGCGGCCAACGGCGCGGGCGGAGGCATCCTCTGCATGACAAAGGATTTCCGGGCAGCACATGAACGGCTGCAGCTGGAACCCACGACCGCACCACCCACCACCGCAAACGACTTGGTCGGTAGGGCCGGTAGGATTGGAAACCGACCCGACTCCTCCTTGCGCACCCCTGCACCAGTGGGAGGCTCTCACCTACACTGATGCCTCACGAAGACGCATACAGCTGCCTTGCGGCCGGGCCGTCATCCGACTGGGCGCGGCAGTGTACACACCGCACGACAGACACCGCGTGCGCACAGTCGACCCAGGACACAACCCTGATGGGGACACAGCCAATCACGCAGAGCTCGTGGCAATACACGCAGCCATCACGGACGCGCGGGAAGTCGACCAGCCACCCCAATCGTCACAGATTGCGCGGCGGCCATTGACCAGATCATCAACGTATTGCACCAACCGGCAAAACTCACGTTCCACCGCCACAGAGCCCTACTTCAATGCATCTATGACCTCCTGGAAAAGAGAGCAGACAGGCAACAAGGCCCAATCGAGCAACTGAAGGTGGCCGCCCACACAGGCGACATCGGAAACAGCTGGGCTGACATGGGCGCCAAATGGGCAGCCTCTCAGACCAACCACGACGTCCCTGCCCCCCAAGGGCTGCACTCGATGAGAGACGACACTGCGTGGCCGTACCGTACGGCACGCGCAAACGACCATGAAATCCTGGCACCGCACGGGGACCCGGAAGCCGGCACACAAAACAGACACCCGCCTGGCCTGAAACCCTTGCTCAGCATCGGGAGCGGAATCGCGCAGCACATGCACACGCGCCACCGCCTCGGAGCAGCAAACACCGACAGCGCGTACTAAACGTTCTGGCAGAAAATCCTGGGAGAAACGGAGGGCACCATCAGCAATGCCTACCTCACGTCGCGAGCAATCACTCACGCACAGCGACGCACTGTCCTCAAGTATCGGTACGGCCAGCTGTGGAACAACAAACTGGCACTCCGGTACAAGTTCAGCGACACAAACAAAAGCCCATTGTGCCGCCAAACTGATGGGGGAGGCCACATCGCCCCGGGATGCCAAGCCCCGTCATGAAGCGCATGTACACCGAGAGGCACAACAAGGCCGGCAGAGTTGTACTAGACACAATCTCCAACGGCACCAGGGGTGGCGACATCTGCATGGCAGATGTAGGGAGGCAACAGCGCTGCGAAGACGACGGGGCGCCCTATGTCGGCCTCAACCACGTGCCCGCCGAGATGCTTCCCCCCCAAGCTGACCAAGGGACCGAGGAACACGGCCGATGGCTGCGCACCAAGCGGCCAGACATCATGCTCTGCAACACGCAGGGACACTCGCAAGCAGACATAGGACGCCACAGCATCAACATTGCGGAGCTTAAGACCTGCCAAGACACGCGGCCGACCGACCAGCTGACGGCGGCGCGGCTACAACACGAGGAGCTAGTGGAGCGGCTGGTGAAACGAGGCTACCAGCGCGACAACATCAAGATCTACCCCATCCTACTTGGCGTCAGCGGCACAATCTACGCGGCGCATACGATAGACACGCGGCGCATACGATAGACACGCGGCATACGATAGACACGATCTACCCATGTTAAGTTCATAAGCTCTTCGCCAGGGGCTCCCGCCCTGGCGCCGCTCGATGGCGGACAACCGGGACAACTGCGCTTGGTACTGGGCGGCTGAAAATCTGGAAATTTACCCTGAGCGGCTCTGACGCACAGCGCTACTGGTGAACTGTTCCTGATGGGGCGAGGCTATGTGGCAGATGGGGCAGCGGTACGATGGAGAGCACGATGCACGATGGCGAGAATTGCGGCGAGCATGCACCCCCTCTCACAACGATCGGAACTCAAGCAGATTGCGGCTCCTAATGGTTTACTGTGCCTGGATGGAAGAGAGAGACGGATGGCGAGAAATTGAGAAACATGGGAAGCGAGGCACATGCGGCTAGGCTTTGTGAGGAGGTTGCGGCGCAGGGGTTCCCTGCCCCAAGGCGCAGATTATTAGATGGCGACGCGATCGATGCACCAGCCGTGCGGCATGGGGCGAGGCGAGGCCCCACCAGCGGGCGGGCACCATAATGGAGATGGCGGCTAAGAACGGGGAATGCGGCTACCGGGGATGAGGCTACGGGTTATGCATGCCAGGGGACGGCGGACAAGGCTAATGCGTCACGGCGAATGGGTAAAAAACGGGGAATGAGGCTACGGGAGCTGGCGGGCGCGGCGCGCGCATGGCGCGCGCGGCGCATGGGGGTTGCATGGCGGCGCTCTGCGCGTGCATGCATGGAGGAGATTGCTGGCGGGCCTGGAGGAGCTTGCTTGAGGGCAAACAGGAGATTGCTCGCGGGCGTGGAGGAGATTGCAGGCGGGCATGGAAGCGGATGGCGAGAAATTGAGAAACATGGGAAGCGAGGCACATGCGGCTAGGCTTTGTGAGGAGGTTGCGGCGCAGGGGTTCCCTGCCCCAAGGCGCAGATTATAGATGGCGCAGCAATCAATACACTAGCCCTGCGGCATGGGGCGAGGCGAGGTCCCACCAGCGGGCGGGCACCATAATGGAGATGGCGGTTAAGAACGGGGAATGAGGCTACAGGGAGAGGATACGGGTTACAGATGCCAAAGGGGACGGCGGAGCAAGGATCAGCCATAGGTGTCACTGGGAATGGCTAAAGAACGGGAATGAGGCGGGTGGTACGGGTGCTGGCGCGCATGGAGCGCGGCGCGGCGCATGGAGATCGCATGGCGGCGCCCATGCATGGACGAGATTGCTGGCGGGCATACAGGAGATTGTTGGCGGGCATGGAGGAGATTGCTTGCGGGCATACAGGAGATTGCTGGCGGGCGTGGAGGAGATTGCTGGCGGGCATGGAGGAGATTGCTGGAGCCAATGGCGGCGGCGGGACTAGTAGTAGAACACAGGCGCACACCAACAATGCGTTGCTGTCACTACCTGGGTGGTATAGGGTGGATCTGGGGGCCCAGTGTCCTGTCTAGGTCCAGTGCGTGCGCGCGTGTGGGGGTTTACCCTCACCCCTACCAGGTAGCCAGCCAGTTTCCCACTGAAACTGAGTTTAAGGTGTCGGGCGCTAGCGCCGACACCGGTCTTATACATCATTTCTGGTGTCACACAGACTGTAATATCCATCATCATCATAGCAGATGGGGGTGCAGCGGGAGGCTGCCCTCAGTTGCGCCCAAAATTTGCACACCCTCATGGTGCAGCAACTTCACTCTGTAGTCACCGCCCGGCAACACCTTGAGCGCAGAGCCACCTCTGGCTGACCCCCCTACCCCCCCACTGTTTCATGGTAGCTAGCCTCTTTTTTTTTTTTTTCAGAGGCCAACGTTACACTCAAGCAACGCAGCCATGCCGACACCTATGCGACAGCAACACAGGAAACGAAGAGGAAACAAGAGACCCTGGTGTTGGAACGGAGACTGCCGAAGGCACGGCCGGAGCCGTGGCGGCCCCTGAATACACAGGGACACGCAAGCCAATCCATCTAGAGCACCAGAGCCGACAGGACTAAATGAACTTGGACTCGTGGGAACGGGACTTGAGGATAAGGAAGACAAAGGACACGGACACAAGGGAATGGAAATCAGGAAACTGGAGGCAAGTGGGACGATGGAACGATGAGGGAACGAATGGAAGAAAGCTGAAAAGGACTCGAAGGGAGAGGGAGACGAAATAATACCTGTGCGGAGGGGGAGGGAGGGGGGGCGGGGGCGGGGCATGCAGGAAGGGGAGGGAGGGCAGGGAAGGGGAACAAGCAGGGATTGGGCAGGCAGGGAGAGGGAGGGGGGCATGGCAGACAAGCAGGGATGGTGGTGCAGCCAAGGCGGGAAGGGGCAGGAAGGAATGGGGGGGAGAGAGAAAGACAGGGAGATGCGGAGGCCCATAAAACAGCAAAGGGAGTGTGAAACAGGCAGGATGAGCGGGAAGCACGGGGAGAAGAGGAGAGGGCAGGGAAAGCAGGGAGGCGTGGGAGAGAAGGTGGGGGGGGGGGAGGTGAAGACCGGGGAGCGTGGGACGAGCAAACATAGCAGTGAAAGGGGGAGACGGACCAGAGTGGGGAGAGGAGAGAGGGAGGAGGGGATAGGGATAGTAAAAGTGGAAGAACCGGGAGGCGGGCGTGGTGGCTAAGGAGAGGGCGAGAGGCAAAGGAGAAGAACAGGGAGAGGGAGGAAGACAGAAGGGGGCGAGAGGCAGAGGAGACGAACAGGGAGAGGGAGGAAAAGGTAAGGGGGCGGAGCTGGAAGGAAGATGGGGAGGCAGGGGCACAAGGTTAGGCAGCTCCCTCAAAATCCCACGCCCCGAGGGTGCGTACTGTAAACTGTAAACTGTAAACGCTGCTGCGAGCCGTGCTCGGGCTGGGCGGAGCACACCTGTCAACCCCCTTGCAATCCGTACCACGAGTAGCAGCGGTTACATGCTCCGGAACCGCTCTGCCCTCAGCCCGCCGGGCAGCTGGCTTAACCTCCCCGGCATGAGCGGCCGCGCGCACGCCGGTGCGATGGCAATGGAAGTCGACCTTTTCGTTGTCACTGCTGCCGCGCCTTTGGTGCCTCCCACCGTACCCAGGCAGTCAGCACCGGCGGATCTTGGCATGGGCCTCGGGGCGCACGTCGGCACCTGCCCGGTCGGCACCCAGACTCTGCCTTTGCAGGTCAACTTCATCTTCGGGCAGCCAACCCTAGGGACATCGGCCGCACTCACCCCGCCCATGGGTGCACGTGCTGCCGGGCGTGGTGCATCGGCAGCCGCCATGTCGCTGCCACCGTGGCCCACCATATTCGGGCAGCCGATCCCGGACCAACCGGCATCGCGCTCCCCAGCCGTCGACCCGCGCACGCGGTACCAGTTTGGGTCAGGGGTGTCTAGCCACGCCACTCCCAACAGGTGGTTCGACTCAAACCCCGTCTTCTACCACGATCAGGTTCACGGCGACCACTGCGAGCATGGGGAGTTTTCTTCTCTTCCACCCTGGCTGGATACTTCCCGGTCAATGACCCTACCCCGACTGTTGTGGCTGGCGATTTCAACGTCACCCTGCACCAGGATGACCGCGTCGCCTGCCCGGTGCCAGGGGTGCACATCGGTGCGTCAGAGCTGCTGACCGTCATGGGCTCGGCACACCTGTGCGACATTTGGCGCGACCTCAACCCTGCCGCCATGGCCTTCACTCACTGGTCGGCGTCGACATCATCGGGAAAACGCCTGGACCGCTTCCTTGTCTCTGAGAGCTTCTCACCAGCTCTGACCACAGCTGCGCTTCCTGCCGCCACTGCGCTCAGTGCGACCTCAGACATCCTGCCCTCAGCGCCCGTCTCCACCGACCACCTGCCTGTGTCCCTCATGGTGACTTGCATGACGTCAGGCGTGCCGCGTGGCCGGGGCATCCTGTCCTTCCCCCTGCGTTTGCTTAACTCCAAGGAGCCCTCTGCAGCCGTGAGCGCCTTTATTGCTAAGACGGTCCCCCCACTCATGGTGTGCCCGGCGTCTGAGCTCATCGGCGCCTTCGATGCCTGGAAGTCGGCATTCATAGACATGGCTGTTGGTGTTGACAAGCGCGTGAGCCGCCTGTTGATGAACGCCTCTCCGCTGTGACTAGTCTGCTTTGCCCGCCTGGCCTTTCTGTCCTCTATCCTCTGTTAGGGCCTCGGCCTTGGCTTATCTCTCTGTCTCTCTGTCAGGTTTAGGTTTCGTGCAATACGTTCCTCCCTGGAAAAAAAATGAAAAAAAAAAATCTCCTCTCCCAACTCTGGTCCGTCTCGCCCTCTCACTGCTCTGTTTGCTCGTCCCACGCTCCCCGGTCTTCACCTCCCACCCCTTCACCTTCCCTCCCACCCTCCCACGCCTTTCTACTTTCCCTGCCCTCTCCTCTTCTCCTCGTGCTTCCCGCTCATCCTGCCTGTTTCACACTCTCTTCGCTGTTTTATTGACCCCCCGCATCTCCCTGTCTTTCTCTTTCCCCCCCATTCCTGCCTGCCCCTTCCCGCCCAGCCTGCACCTCTCTCCCTGCTTGACTGCCATGCCCCCTCTCCCTCTCCCTGCCTGCCCACTCCCTGCTTGTTCCCCTTCCCTTCCGTGTTGCTGTAGCCCAGGCGTCGGCATAAGGTGTTGCTTTGATGTAATACCTTTAAAAAAAAAAATCCCTCCCCCTCCGCACAAGTATTCTTTCGTCATCCTTTGCTTCTACGTCTCCCTCTCCCCTCGAGTCCTTTTCAGCTTTCTTCCAGTCGTTCCCTCATCGTTCCATCGTCCCACGTGCCTCCAGTTTCCTGATTTCCATTCACTCGTGTCCGTGTCCTTTCGTCGTCCTTATCCTCAAGTCCCGTTCCCACGAGTCCAAGTTCCTTTAGTCCTGTCGGCTCTGGTGCTCTAGATGGATTGGCTTGCGTGTCCCTGTGTTTTCAGGGGCCGCCACAGCTCCGGCCGTGCCTTTGGGAGTCTCCGTTCCATCACCAGGGTCTCTTGTTTCTGCTTTGTTTCCTGTAATGCTGTCGCTTAGGTGTCGGCATGGCTGCGTTGCTTGAGTGCAACGTTGGCCTCTGAAAAAAAAAACGCTGGACTGCACGACCTGCGCTCGGCATGGATTCTTTGTGCGGCGCACTGAATCACGAAGCAGCTCACCTCCAAATTACCCACGCCACGCCAGAATATGGACCTGCACGGATGGTTCGGGCGAGGGCCTGACTTTCGGATTAGAAAAAATAGAGCCCCGAATTCCCCGCGGGCAAGCGCAACCCGTGCGCTGGGTTGATTCCTTGTGTGGCGCACTGAATTACGAAAAAGCACTGCTTGAAATAAACCATGTCACGCCAAAATATGGACCTGCACGGATGGTTCGGGCGAAAGCCTGAATTTCGGAGCAGAAAAATACAGCCCCGGATTCCCCGCGGGACAGCGCGACCTGCGCCCGGCGTTGATTCTTCGCGCGGCGCACTGAATCACGAAGCAGCTCACCTCAGAATTTCCCACGCCACGCCAGAATATGGACCTGTACGGATGGTTTGGGGGAAGGCCTGAAAATCGGAGCAGAAAAAAATACAGCCCCAAATTCCCTGCTGGCCAGCGCGACCCGTGCCCGGCGTTAATTTCACGTGCGGCGCACTAAATCACGAAGCAGCACGGTTTGAAATTAACCACGTCACGCCAGAATATGGACCTGCACGGATGGTTCGGGCGAGGGCCTGATTTTTGGAGTAGAAAAAATAGAGCCCCGAATTACCTGGAGACCAACACGACCCGTGCCCGGCGTTCATTCTTCGCGCGGCGCAGTGAATCACACGAAGCAGCTCACCTCCAAATTACCCACGCCACGCCAGAATATGAGCCTGCACGGATAGTTCGGGCGAGGGCCTGAATTTCGGAGTATTTTTGCCGGCGGGAGCTGTAGTCTATCGGCCGGGAGCCGGCGGTACTCTAGTACTTAAGTGTGCTGGAGTATCGGCGGGTGTCTCTAGTAGAAGAGTAGCCGGCTTAGCAGGAAATCCCGCGTTACTGTTACGGTTACTGTGGGATGGTTCAGCCTTTGGTGTAGTGGGTACCAATGTAACTTGCGATCCTGGAGGTCCCAGGTTCGAATCATGGGTCCCTTACCGGTTTCTGGTTTCCGGTTTACCAAAAATACCAGTACCAGTTTCCTTGTTCCCCGTCCCCGTGTTGCTGTAGCCTAGGCGTCGGCATAGTGTGTTGCTTTGGTGTAATACATTTGAAAAACAAAAAAAACTCTCTTGCTTTAGCATCAGGTTAGGCACCTGTTTGAGTTTGCTGCTTTCACAGTTAGGCGTGCATTTTAGTCCTCTCTGTGCCCCTCCTTTCATCCCCCCCACCTGCCCTCTGGCTCAAGCTGGTGTGCAGGTGGGAGGGGGGGGGGGCTGGCGGAGGGACTACTCCGCCAGCCCTCCCCATTCCTTGTGCCTCTACCTCCCCATCTGCCCTCCAGCTCCGCCCCCTTCCCTTTTCCTCCCTCTCCCTGTTATTATCCTCTGCCTCTCGCTCTCTTCTCAACCACTACGCCCGCCACGCCAAAATAATCGTGGCTCTCTGCCTCTTTGTCTGACAGCCCAGCTCGTGTTCCTCTTTCCTCTTCCCTCTACCTGCGCTCCGCCTCACGCGGCGCGCAGATTCTCATCGTGTCTAGCCCATTGCGACGGAAAATCACGCCGTTTTCTCTTCTCTTCTTGGATTGGAGCCTGTCTGGTCAACCTGGAACCGCATTTTTTGAGAGCTACATAGCGTGCTGAAGCGCGGGGGCGGCCAACACCGATTGCGCCGTCAAAACGGCGGCTACACCTGCCCGACCTCCGCTGCGTCAGCCCAGCCCTTCACCCTTCGTTGAGATCGACGCTGCAGGTCATACGCGCGAGGCTGCCGCGTGGGGACGTTCAGTTCAGCCGCTGCGACTAGTTTCAGGGGGCGGGTCCATGCACGCCATGCACTTTCGATGCACGCAGCCAGCCACTCTGCTGAGCACACCAGCTTCAGCAGAGTACAAAAACCTTCGCGTGGCGCACTGAACCACGAAGCGCAACACCTTCAAATAACCCAAGTCACTTGGGGGGCGGGGCACGTGGGAAGGGGAGGAAGGGCAGAGAAGGGGAACAAGCAGGGACTCCCCACAGTTTTTGTTTTTTTTCAGAGGCCAGCGTTACACTCAAGCAACGCAGCCATGCAGACACCTAAGCGACAGGAAAACAGGAAACAAAGAGGAAACAAGAGACCCTAGTGTTGAAACGGAGACTCTCAAAGGCACGGCCGGAGCCGTGGCGGCCCCTGAAAACACAGGGACACGCAAGCCAATCTATCTAGAGCACCAGAGCCCACAGGACTAAAGGAACTTGTACTTGGAGGAATGGGACTTGAGGATAAGGAAGGCAAAGGACACGAACATGAGGGAACGGAAGTCAGGAAACTCGAGGCACGTGGGACGATGGAACGACTGGAAGAAAACTGAAAAGGACTCGAGGGGAGAGGGAGACGTAGAAGCAAAGGATAACGAAAGAATTCCTGCGCGGAGAGGGAGGGAGGGGGGGGCATGGGGGGGGGGGCGGGGGCGGGGCACGCAAGGAGGGAGGGAGGGAAGGGGAAGGGAGTGGGCAGGCATAGAAAGGGAGGGGGGGCATGGCAGACAAGCAGGGAGGGAGGTGCAGGCAGAGCGGGAAGGGGCAGGCAGGAATGGGGGGGAGAGAGAAAGACAGGGAGATGCGGGGGGCCAAGAAAACAGCGTGAACGACACCGCCACAATGTCGGACCACGTGCCGCTAATCGCATGCATCGACACGATGGGCACAGGCATTTTCATACCCAGCCGCAAGGCAGAGCTAGACACGGCAAACCCCAAGAGAGTTTTGGCCCAGCCCATCAGCAAGGAAGACTACAAATCCACCAAAGCTAACATTAAAAGCGATTCGGTGGGGTAAGGAAAGGCCATCAAATCCTTGAGCGCCGAGCTCACCAACCTGCTCAGCACCGAAGTTATGCCTCACCTGACAGCCATTGAGGCTACCGATGGCAGGCAAACGACCCGTGTAGCCAGACTGGCAAACGACGCCGCCCCCGCCACGGTGGAATGGCTGGCAGCGAAGCTCGCCGAGATACTCAAAGGGGCCCACGAGCGAGAATGGACAAGAACCCGAAACGGGCCAACCGCACGATTTTCAAGACACGCAAGGAGGGGGCCCCCCTCGGCTGATGCCTTGCTCTCCAAGATCCAGCCAATGGCATAGTCACTGATGATCCCAAATACACAAAGGCAATCGTTGAGCAGCATTTCCGAGCCTTGGGGCGCCCTCCAAGCGGGCACAAACACGGCACCTACCAGACGGCCAACAATGCCGGCATTGACTACCCGTGGGAATGGCCGGGCGCACCCGACTCGTTCAAGCTGGAAACGGGAGCAACCAACCTTGCCACCCGCCCATGGCTCCATAACAGCATCAACAACAAAGCGGCGTTTGACCAAAGCATAAACAAACTGGCCAACGGAACAAACCCCGGGCCAGACACCATCCCTAATGAAATCCTTAAAATGCTCCCGGACGACCTGAAGGAGTGCATCAGGCAGCTCTTTGTCATCATGTGGGCCACAGGCACCACCCCTACGACATGGAAAGAGAGCGAGACCATCCTCCTGTAGAAAGACAAAGGGGAAATCACAGACATCACAAAATACCGACCTGTTGGCTTGCTGAACACTGTGTACAAACTGTGGACGAGGCACATCACAACGGCCATGGCAGACTATGCCGAGACGCACCAAATCCTCAGCCCCAACCAGAAAGGGTTCCGAGAGGCATCAACGACCATGCAACAGGCACAGACCATCATCATGGCCCTTGAAGACGCCAGGGCGACAAACCAGAACATCTACATGTTGGCTGTCGATTTCTCAAGTGCCTTCAACATGCTGGACCAGGAGAAGCTCCTACAAATCATGTTCTACCTGGGATTCCCAACCGACGCAGTCGATGCGGTGCGTAGCCTGTACGAGGGCGCAACCACGAGCGTTCGTTGGGGACAAGGCAGCACTCCGCCCATCCCAATGGACAGGGGTAGCATACAAGGCGACTCACTCTCACCTGTGCTGTTTCTGCTCTACATCGAGCCGCTCCTCTGATGGATCAACGTGGGCGGACGCGATTACCGGATCGGCTGCCGGCCGACCAAGGACCGAGCCCGACACCAACTCGCATGCACAGACGACCTCAACTGCTTCACAACGTCGGTATCCGACCTACGCGTGCAGGCACAAAAAATCAACACCTTTGCGAGCGAATTCAGCCTACCCATAAATGGGGGGAAGACGGTCGCGACAGCAGCGCTCCACCGGGACGTCCACAGCAAGCTGTGCACGTCGACAGAAATGCCCCGACGGGTAGCCCGACAGCTAGAGGGCCAGCTTGAGATTCAAGGCGAGCACGCTCAACCCATAGGCCCTCGAGACCCTTTCCGCTACCTTGGGGTGCTCCTCACCATGATGCTAGACTGGGGTCCGCTCACCAGGCCAACGACCAGACCTTGCACACCAAACTCCAGCAGGCGCGCGACTCGCACGGACGCGCCGACCAGATCCAGCGCCTTGTCCAACGGAGCGTCATGCCGGCAATCACATATGCCATGGGGGTGGTGCCTCACAACCGCAACGACCTATAAGTACTAGGCGTGAAGATTGGCAC
>VFSX01000751.1:0-45677 GCA_016618255.1 Chlamydomonas sp. UWO 241 | reverse complement strand
GCCGATGACATGTCCGGGTGGAGTGGCGCGCCAGTGGCGAAAGCTAAGAAGAAGGAGCTGCGCGCGTGGACGCGCCTCCGTGTCACGGTCATCGGCGCCATCTGGCGTGTGCGCTGTGACCTGCAGGCGAGTGGGCTGTTGGGGGACAGCCTTGCCCTTCGCGCCGTCCGCCTGGCCCTCGACTCTGTCACCGGTGCCATCCGGCCGGATTGGCAGCGTACCGAGGAGGACATCACCATGGTGGATGATGGCTTCTTCTGCGTGGCCTGGTGGCGTGGCTTTGACGCAGAGCGTGACAAGGACTGGTTCTGCAGCCAATGGGCGACACCGCCGCTCCTTTGCGCGGTGCTTGCTGCGCCCGGTACCACTACAGGCGACACAACGTACACCCTCGACGTCCGCGTGGGCGTCGTGGGGCAGGTCCCGCTGCCGGCGTGAAAGGTTTCCTGCTGTGCGGACGCCATTGCTTGCCTGACCTCCACGTGTCTGCTTACTTTGGTGCCCCAGAGACACCACTGTTCCGTCAGGCAGCCCCTCACTTCCCCTGCTGTCCTCCCCTCCACCCGCTGCTTTTCTCTCTGCCCCTTCCCCCCTTTTTTCTGTGGTAGAGAGTCCAGCCACTCGGCCGTGTCTCATGTTCTGCCGCGTCGCTGCCCTTTTTGTGCTTTTTGGTTTCTTCTGCTTTGCCTCCTGTTCCCTGCCGCCCACCTGCCCTCTGGCTCGAGCCTGAAGGCGGGTGTGTGTGGGGGGGGGTGAGGACTGGTGGAGGCATGGCGCTCCTCCGCCAGCCCTCTCCCAGTCCCCCCATCAAAAGAAAAAAAGAAAAGAAAAAATCTCCCGCTTTGGCATCTTGGAGGGTGGGACCTGGCCATGCATGACGCATGGGGCGCCGGCTGAGCCACATGCGAATGAGAGCTGAACAGCCATGCACTGCCAGGCAGAGACCGTTCCAGTCAGCGCCAGTCGGCTTTGTCGGCTTGACTGGCCACAAGGCCACTACGGTGACCCTGAGGAAGGTCCTTTTCTATATGCTCCTTGCCAGACATGTCTCTCAGAGACCGCTGTTTGGGGTAGCCGGCGGGAGCGGTGGTCTATTGGCCGGGAGCCGGCGGTTCTCTCGTACACTCAAGTGGGCTGGAGTATCGGCGGGTGATCTCTAGTAGAAGAGTAGCCTGCTTAGCTGGAAACCCCGTGTTACTTGTTACTGTTACTTGTTTTGGTATCAGGTAAGACACCGGTTTGAGTTTGCTGCTTTCCCAGTTAGGCGTGCTTTTTAGTCCTCTCTGTGCCCCACCTTTTATTCCTGCCCATCTGCCCTCTGGCTCAAGCCGGTGGGCAGGGGGGGGGGGGCTGGGGGAGGGTTCCCTCCGCCACTCCTCCCCATTCCCTGTGCACCTTGCCCTCTCCATCTGCCTTCCAGCTCCGCCCCCTTCCCTTTTCCTCCCTCTCCCTATTCGTCTCCTCTGCCTCTCGCCCCCTTCATTCTTCCGCCCTCTCCCTGTTCTTCTCCTCTGCCTCTCGCCCTCTCCTCAGCCACCATGCCCGCCTCCCGGTTCTTCTAAACTTTTACTATCCCTACCCCCTCCTCCCTCTCTCCTCTCCCCACTCTGGTCCGTCTCCCCCTCTCACTGCTCTGTTTGCTCGTCCCACGCTCCCCGGTCTTCACCTCCCATCCTCCCACCTTCTCTCCCACGCCTCCCTCCCACGTTTTGAGTTTGCTGCTTTCCCAGTTAGGCGTGCTTTTTGGTCCTCTCTGTGCCCCTCCTTTCATTCCTGCCCACCTGCCCTCTGGCTCAAGCCGGTGGGCAGGTGGGGGGGGGGGGGGGCTGGCGGGGGGGGCCCTCCCCCAGCCCTCCCCATTCCCTGTGCACACTGCCTGCCCCATCTGCCTCCAGCTCCCGCCCCCTTCCCTTTTTCAATTCCTCCTCCCTATTCGTCTCCACTCCTGCCTCTCGGCCCCTTCAGTCTTTCCTCCACCCCTGTTCTTCTCCTCTGCTCTCGCCCTCCTCCTCAGCACCGACGGGAAGCCCACGCCCGGTTCTTCAACTTTTACTATCCTACCCCCTCACTCCCCTCTCGTCCTCTCCCCACTCCGTGGTCCGTCTCCGTCCTCTGCACTGCTACTCCGTTTGCTCGTCCCCGCTCCAGCCTCCGGTCTTCACCTCCCACCCCCCCACCTTCTCTCCCACCTCCCTCCCAACGGTTTTGAGATTTGCTCTTTCCCAGTATAAGTGCGTGCTTTGCTGGTCCTCTCTGTCCCCTCGCTTTCATTCCTGCCACACTCCGCTGCCTCTGGCTCAAGCCGGTGGCAGTGTGGGGGGGGGGGGGCATGCGGAGGAGTCCCTCCGCCAGTCCTCCCCATTCCCTTTGCACCTGCCTCCCCATCTGCCTTCCAGCTCCCCCCCCTTCCCTTTTCATTCCTCTCCCTATTCGTCTCCTCTGCCTCTCGCCCCCTTCCTTTTTCCTCCCACTCCCTGTTCTTCTCCTCTGCCTCTCGCCCTCTCCTCAGCCACCACGCCCGCCTCCCGGTTCTTCTAAACTTTTACTATCCCTACCCCCTCCTCCCTGTCTCCTCTCCCCACTCTGGTCCGTCTCCTCCTCTCACTGCTCCGTTTGCTCGTCCCACGCTCCCCGGTCTTCACCTCCCACCCCCCCACCTTCTCTCCCACGCCTCCATCCCACGTTTTGAGTTTGCTGCTCTCCCGGTTAGGCGTGCTTTTTAGTCTTCTCTGTGCCCCTCCTTTCATCCCCCCCACCTGCCCTCTGGCTCAAGCCGGTGGGCAGGTGGCGGGGGGGGGGCTGGCGGAGGAGTCCCTCCGCCAGTCCTCCCCATTCCCTGTGCACCTGCCTCCCCATTTGCCGTCCGGCTCCGCCCCCTTCCTTTTTCCTCCCTCTCCCTGTTCTTCTCCACTGCCTCTCGCTCTCTTCTCAGCCACCTCGCCCGCTTCCCGGTTATTCCACTCTTCCTATCCCTCCCCCCTCCTCCCTCTAAAAAAAATAAAAAAAAAATCTCCTCTCCCCGCTCTAATCCGTCTCCCCCTCTCTCTGCTCTGTTTGCTCGTCCCACGCTCCCTGATATTCACCTCCCACCCCACCCCACGCTCCCTCCCACCCTCCCACGCCTCCCTGCTTTCCCTGCCCTCTTCTCTCCCCCGTGCTCCCCGGTCATCCTGCCTGTTTCTCACTCCCTTCACTGTTCTTATTGGCCCCCCGCATCTCCCTGTCTTTACCTCTCCCTCCCATCCCTGCCTGCCCCCTCCCCGGCATCTCCCTGTCTTTCTCCCCCCCCCATCCCTGCCTGCCCCTTTCCGCCCTGCCTGCACCACCATCCCTTCTTGTCTGCCATTCCCCCTTCCCTCTCCCTGCCTGCCCACTCCCTGCTTGTTCCCTCTCCCTGCCCTCCCTCCCCTCCTTGCGTGCCCCGCCCCCCCCCCCCCCCCGTGCCCCTCCCTCCCCTTCCGCACAGGTATTCTTTCGTCATCCCTTGCTTCTACGTCTCCCTCTCCCCTCGAGTCCTTTTCAGCTCTCTTCCAGTCGTTTTTTTTTTTTTCAGAGGCCAACGTTACACTCAAGCAACGCAGCCATGCCGACACCCAAGCGACAGCAACACAGGAAACAAAGAGGAAACAAGAGACCCTGGTGTTGGAACGGAGACTCCCGGAGGCACGGTCGGAACCGTGGCGGCCCCTGCAAACACAGGGACACGCAAGCCAATCCATCTAGAGCACAAGAGCCGACAGGACTACAGGAACTTTGACTCGGGGGAACGGGACTTGAGGAGAAGGAAGACGAAGGACACGGACACGAGGAAATGGAAGTCAGGAAACTCGAGGCACGTGGGACGATGGAACGATGAGGGAACGACTGGAAGAAAGCTGAAAAGGACTTGAGGGGAGAGGAAGACGTAGAAGCAAAGGATGATGAAAGTACCCCTGTGCGGAGGGGGAGGGAGAGGGGGGGGGCGCGGGAAGGGGGGGAGCGGGGGCGGGAAGGGGAAGGGAGGGCAGGGAAGGGGAGGGAGGGCAGGGATTTTTTTTTATTTTTTTTTAAAATTGTATTACATCAAAATAACACATTATGCCGACGCCTAGGCTACAGCAACACGGGAACCAAGGAACAGGGAAACTGGTATTGGTATTTTTGGTATGGGGAACAAGCAGGGAGTGGGTAGGCAGGGAGAGGGAGGGGGGCCATGGCAGACAAGCAGGGATGGTTGTGCAGGCAGGGCGGGAAGGGGCAGGAAGGAATGGGGGAGAGAGAGAAAGACAGGGAGATGCGGGAGGTCAATAAAACAGCGAGGGGAGGGTGGAATAGGCAGGATGAGCGAGAAGCATGGGGAGTAGAAGAGAGGGCAGGGAAAGCAGGGAGGCGTGGGATTTTTTTTTTTTTTTTTTTTCACAGGCCAACGTTTCACTTTAGCAACGTCGCCATGCTGACACCTAAGCGACAGCAAAACAGGAAACAACGCAGAAACAAGAGACACTGGTGATGGAACGGAGACTCCCGAAGGCACGGCCGTGGCGGCCTCTGAAAACACAGGGACACGGAAGCCAATCCATCTAGAGCACCAGAGCCGACAGGACTAAAGGAACGTGGGACGTGGGACGATGGAACGATGAGCGAACGACTGGAAGAAAGCTGAAAGGACTTGAGGGGAGAGGGAGACGTAGAAACAAAGGATGACGAAAGAATACCTGTGCGGAGGGGGAGGGAGGGGGGGCACGGGGGTGGGGGGCGGAGGCGGTGCACGCAAGGAGGGGAGGGATGGCAGGGAAGGGGAACAAGCAGGGAGTGGGCAGGCAGGGAGCGGGAAGGGGGGAATGGCAGACAAGAAGGGATGGTGGTGCAGGAAGGGCGGGAAGGGGCAGGCGGGAATGGGGGGGAGATAGAAAGACAGGGAGATGCGGGAGGTCAATAAAACAGCGAAGGGAGTTTTTTTTTTTTTTTTCAGAAGCCAACGTTACACTCAAGCAACGCAGCCATGCTGACACCTAAGCGACAGCAAAACAGGAAACATCGCAGAAACAAGAGACACTGGTGATTGAACGGAGACGGGGGGGGATGGTTCTACCTTTGGGCTAGTGGTAAACGATGTTAACTGAGAACCTAGAGGTCGCAGGTTCGTTTCCTGGGTCCCTCACCGGTTTCTGGTTTCCGGTTTACCAAAAATACCAATACCAGTTTCCCTGTTCCTTGGTCCCCGTGTTGCTGTAGCCTAGGCGTCGGCATAGTGTGTTGCTTTGATGTTATACATTTAAAAAAAAATAAAAAAATTCCAAAGGCACGGCCGGAGCCGTGGCGGCCCCTGAAAACACAGGGACACGCAGGCCATCTAGACCACCAGAGCCGACAGGACTAAAGGAACTTGGACTTGGAGGAACGGGACTCGAGGCTAAGGATTTCCTTTTTTTTTTTTTTCAGAGGCCAACGTTACACTCAAGCAACGCAGCCATGCTGACACCTAAGCGGCAGCAACACAGGAAACAACGCAGAAACAAGAGACACTGGTGATGGAACGGAGACTGCCGAGGGCACGGCCGGAGCCGTGGCGGCGAAGGCGAAGGACACGGACACGAGGGAACGGAATCCAGGAAACTCGAGGCACGTTTTTTTTTCTTTTTTTCAGAGGCCAACGTTACACTCAAGCAACGCAGCCATGCCGACACCTAAGCGTTGCTGTAGCATAGGCGTCGGCATAAGGTGTTGCTTTGATGTAATACCTTTAAAAAAAAAAAAAAAAAAAAAAGCGACAGCAACACAGGAAACAAAGAGGAAACAAGAGACCCTGGTGTTGGAACGGAGACTCCCGAAGGCACGGCCGGAGCCGTGGCGGACCCTGAAAACACAGGGACAGATCCGCAAGCCTCCATCTAGAGGCACCGAGCCGACAGGATAAAGGAACTGGACGGGGACGATGGAACGATGAGAGGAACGAACTGGAAAGAAAGCTGAAAAGGACTTGAGGGGAGAGGGAGACCGTAGAAACAAACGGATGAACGAAAGAATACGCTGTGCGGAGGAGGAGGGAGGGGGGGCCACGCCGAAGAGGGGGGGGGGGCGGAAGGCGGTTGCACGCAAGGAAGGGGAATGCCGGGAGGGGCAAGGCAGGGATGGGAGGGAGAGGTAAAGACAGGGAGATGCGGGGGGCCAATAAGAACAGTGAAGGGAGTGAGAAACAGGCAGGATGAGCGGGGAGCACGGGGAGAAGAGAAGAGGGCAGGGAAAGCAGGGAGGCGTGGGAGGGTGGGAGGGAGCGTGGGGGGGGGTGGGAGGTGAATATCAGGGAGCGTGGGACGAGCAAACAGAGCAGAGAGAGGGGGAGACGGATCAGAGCGGGGAGAGGAGATTTTTTTTTTTTTTTTTTTTAGAGGGAAGAAGGGGGAGGGATAGGAAGAGTGGAAGAACCGGGAGGCGGGCGAGGTGGCTGAGAAGAGAGCGAGAGGCAGTGAAGAAGAACAGGGAGAGGGAGGAAAAAGGAAGGGGGCGGAGCCGGACGGCAAATGGGGAGGCAGGTGCACAGGGAAGGGGGAGGACTGGCGGAGGGACTCCTCCGCCAGCCCCCGCCCCTACCGGCTTGAGCCAGAGGGCAGGTGGGGGGGGTGAAAGGAGGGGCACAGAGAAGACTAAAAAGCACGCCTATCCGGGAGAGCAGCAAACTCAAAACGTGGGAGGGAGGCGTGGGAGAGAAGGTCGGGGGGTGGGAGGTGAAGACCGGGGAGCGTGGGACGAGCAAACGGAGCAGTGAGAGGGGGAGACGGACCAGAGTGGGGAGAGGAGAGAGGGAGGAGGCGGTAGGGATAGTAAAAGTTGAAGAACCGGGAGGCGGGCATGGTGGCTGAGGAGAGGGCGAGAGGCAGAGGAGAAGAACAGGGAGAGGGCGGAAGAATGAAGGGGGCGAGAGGCAGAGGAGACGAATAGGGAGAGGGAGGAAAAGGGAAGGGGGCGGAGTTGGAAGGCAGATGGGGAGGCAGGTGCACAGGGAATGGGGAGGACTGGCGGAGGGAATCCTCCGCCAGCCCCCCCCCCCCTGCCCACCGGCTTGAGCCAGAGGGCAGATGGGCAGGAATAAAAGGTGGGGCACAGAGAGGACTAAAAAGCACGCGTAACTGGGAAAGCAGCAAACTCAAACCGGTGTCTAACCTGATGCCAAAGCAAGTAACAGTAACAATTAACACGGGGTTTCCAGCTAAGCCGGCTACTCTTCTACTAGAGATCACCCGCCGATACTCCAGCCCACTTGAGTGTACTAGAGAACCGCCGGCTCCCGGCCAATAGACTACCGCTCCCGCCGGCTAGACTACCCCAAACAGCGGTATCTGAGAGACATGTCTGGCAAGGAGCATATAGGAGAGGACCTTCCTCAGGGTCACAGTAGTGGCCTTGTGGCCAGCCAAGCCGGCAAAGCCGACTGGCGCTGACTGGAACGGTCCCCGCCTGGCAGTGCATGACTGTCCAGCTCTCGTTCGCATGGGGCTCAGCCGGCGCCCCATGCGTCATGCATGGCCAGGTCCCACCCTCCAAGATGCCAAAGCGGGAGATTTTTTTTTTCTTTTTTTCTTTTGATGGGGGGACTGGGAGAGGGCTGGCGGAGGAGCGCCATGCCTCCACCAGTCCTCACCCCCCCCCCCCACACACCCGCCTTCAGGCTCGAGCCAGAGGGCAGGTGGGGGGCAGGGAACAGGAGGCAAAGCAGAAGAAACCAAAAAGGACAAAAAGGGCAGCGACGCGGCAGAACATGAGACACGGCCGAGTGGCCGGACTCTCTACCACAGAAAAAGGGGGAGAAGGGGCAGAGAGAAAAGCAGCGGGGGGAGGGGAGGACAGCAGGGGGAGTGAGGGGCTGCCTGACGGAACGGTGGTGGTCTCTGGGGCACCAAAGTAAGCAGACACGTGGAGGTCAGGCAAGCAATGGCGTACGCACAGCAGGAAACCTTTCACGCCGGCAGCGGCCAATGCTTCCCATGCCCCGGGGCAGGTGGGACACAGCAGCGCACGGGTAGAGGCACCCCGCGTTTGGAGTGACCTCCTCCGCACGCGCAGAGGCTGCGACGTAGCGGTTTGTGACCTGTTGCATGGCCTGAAGCAGGGCACGTACGGTCATGGTGAAACCCGCCTGGTAGACGAGCTTGGCCGCGATGCACTGCGTGGCGACGTGAGCACGGCAGATGAGCGTGGGCGCGACGCCTGCCCACCGCCTAGTGGCAGCAAGCATGGAACCCGCCATGGTGCCATACGCGGCGGCAACGACGGCGTCCAGGTTATCAGGGGCGATAGGCACGCCGAGGTGGCGAGAGACCGCAGCTGCAATGTCACGGAGGGGGTACCCAGTCGCAACGTGGCGCTCGCGGACACCTGCCTGAAACATGAGATCATCGGGGGTCGGACCGGCGAGCCGTGTGAAGAAGAACTTGTTGACCGACTCGCCCGGGTTGCCAGCGCTGCGGGAGAGGGCGAGCGCCGTCTGGAACCTCGCGATGTCGCTCTCGGGGCAGCGCGTGGCGAGCGTGACGTCATCCGCGAACGCCTGCGCCGGAGGGGCCTCCGACCCCTCACCGACCCCGTTTTGTCCGGGCAGCCTGAACGTGGTGAGTGTACCGCCAGCCTGCAGCGACGACAGGTAGGACATCACGGGCTGCAGAACGATGACCCACTCCATGCATGAGAGCGCCGAGCCCTGAAAGAGACCAGAGTCCATGGGGAAATCTGGCGTGAAGAAGCCGTTGACGCGCACCCTGACCTTGGCCCCTCCGAGGAGGATTCGACACCACCTAACCACCCCGTCGGGTCGGAAACCCATGCGGATCATGGCTTGGTCGAGCCAGCCCCTGTTCACCGTGTCGTACGCCTTAGTCAGGTCGCTGTGCACCAGCCAGCCCGGCAGGCCGAGGTCGCGGAAGCGGGCAGCCAGCGCGAGATGGTAGCGCACGTTGTGAGAGATGTCACGGCCATGGATGAACGCGCCCTGCCCGATGTCGATGAGGTAGTCAAGCGGGACTTGTAGGCGGTTGGCTATGATGCTCATCACAAGCTTCACGTCTGAATTGAGGAGCGTGATGGGCCGGTAGCCATCGAGCTCATCGCCCGGCTTGCCTGGCTTGGGGAGCAAGCAAACAACCCCACGGAGGAGCAGAGCAAACGGGGTAGGTGACGTGCGGCCAGCCTCTCCAAAGCCGGTGTTGAACACACGGAGGAGGAGGGGGGAGAGGGAACCGCGCCAATGGCGGTAGACCTCGTACGGAATGCCGTCGCCGCCGGGGACCTTGCCCCTAGCCGCGTGGGAGAGCGCAACCTGCAGCTCTTCTGCCGTAAGCATGCCAGCAAGCGCGTCGTTGGCACAGTCGACGACCTCGGCCAAGGCAGCGAAGGGCCCATCCAGCCTCCTTGGCAGGGTGGTCAGGAGGGTGTGCGGGGCTGCGGGGTCAATGCCCAGCTGCGGGCGGAACAGACCGATGGAAGACTCAGAAGAGAAGAAGTCGACAACGTACTTGGTCGCTTTCGGAGCGTCCCACACAAACGAGGCGGCATCGGGGCTGTCAGTAGGGGCACGGCCGGGTTGGTTGAGGGAGAGCATGGTGGTGACTGTGTGCATCTCGCGTGCCTGGTGGTGGAAGTAGTACGAGCTGGTTTCACCCTTGTTCTGGCCGAGGGGGGCAGCCACGTCCCATGCCAATGCGGAGAGCGCACGCCATGCCGCCGCAGCGTTGTCCTTCTGCGCGAGCCAAATGGTGGCAGCCGCACCGACGTCCCCCCAGGATGCTGCTGCAGCAAGCATGCCCTCTCGGGCGCTGCGCGCGCAGTGGTCGGCGGCACGCGCGGGCGCCTGGCGGTCGCGGTGGTGGCGCTTGTCAACACCAACAGCCATGTCTATGAATGCCGACTTCCAGGCATCGAAGGCGCCGATGAGCTCAGACGCCGGGCACACCATGAGTGGGGGGACCGTCTTAACAATAAAGGCGCTCACGGCTGCAGAGGGCTCCTTGGAGTTCAGCAAACGCAGGGGGAACGACAGGATGCCCCGGCCATGCGGCACGCCTGACGTCATGCAAGTCACCATGAGGGACACAGGCAGGTGGTCGGTGGAGACGGGCGCTGAGGGCAGAATGTCTGAGGTCGCACTGAGCGCAGTGGCGGCAGGAAGCGCAGCTTTGGTCAGAGCTGGTGAGAAGCACTCAGAGACAAGGAAGCGGTCCAGGCGTTTTCCCGATGATGTCGACGCCGACCAGTGAGTGAAGGCCATGGCGGCAGGGTTGAGGTCGCGCCAAATGTCGCACAGCTGTGCCAAGCCCATGACGGCCAGCAGCTCTGATGCACCGATGTGCACCCCTGGCACCGGGCAGGCGACGCGGTCATCCTGGTGCAGGGTGACGTTGAAATCGCCAGCCACAACAGTCGGGGTAGGGTCATTGACCGGGAAGTATCCAGCCAGGGTGGAAGAGAAGGAAACTCCCCGGTGGACAGGCTGTGCCGGGGCGTAGACTCCAATGAGGCGGAAAGGCGATCCATCGAGGAACGCGTCGACGCGGAGGATGCGCCCCGACGTGTAGAGGGGGGCATCATGCCTAGTGGGCTGAGTGAGGGGGCAGTCCGGACTGAGGACCATCACCACCCCGCCGGTGGAACCGGCACCCGGCGTGTGGAAGAACCGCGTGCCAGGCCAAAAGGCGCTCGCACCGGGCTGCCGCCGCAACAAATCATTTGGATCTGCGGCGGTTTGCGTCTCAGTCAAGATGCCCACGTCCGCCTGCTGCTCGCGCAGCCAGGCCGTGACCTGCACCAGCTTAGCACCAGTGAGGCCCCGTACGTTGAGCATGATGACTGAGAGGCGGCGGCCGGTTGGCGCACCGGGCGTACTCATGGCGCCCTGCGCTGGGGACCAGCCCACATGCCGTGGGGGCCGCAGCGCGCTGGGAGAGAGTCGTCTTCGTCGTCGTCATAGGACCTGCGGCCTCGCTCCGGGTGGTGGCGGAAGGCGGGGCCACGGTCGTGCTCGCAGTAGTCGCCGTGAACGTGATCGTGGTAGAAGACGGGGTTTGAGTCGAACCACCTGTCGGGAGTGGCATGGCTAGACACCCCTGACCCAAACTGGTACTGCGTGCGCGGGTCGACCGCTGGGGAGCGCGATGCCGATTGGTCCGGGATCGGCTGCCCGAAGATGGTGGGCCGCGGTGGCAGCGACGTGGCGGCTGCCGATGCACCACGCCCGGCAGCACGTGCACCAGTGGGCGGGGTGAGCGCGGCCGATGTCCCTAGGGTTGGCTGCCCGAAGATGGAGTTGACCTGCAAAGGCAGAGTCTGGGTGCCAACCGGGCCCCGGGAGGTGCCAGCGTGCGCCCCGAGGCCCATGCCAAGATCCGCCGGTGCTGACTGCCTGGGTACGGTGGGAGGCACCAAAGGTCCCTCCGGTGGCAAGCACATCGCTGCCCCCTTCCGGCATATGCATGGAGGTGTCCGTGTGCACCTCGTTGGCACCGCCAGCCACGCGGCCAACACCCGCAGAGTGCGCAATGTGGCCACCGCTGGCCGTGGCGCCAGAGCACCGTCAGCAGTGCGTGCACCGATGCCGCTGTCAGCTACGGGGAGGGCAGCGACAGCAGGACCTGCATCAGCGCCACTGCCACCAGCGGAGTCGGCACCACCAGCTAGCACGGCGGCCGCACCGCCCTCGGTGACACCAGCCCCCGCAGAGCGGCCAGCGTCGGCAAACCCCGACGTGTTGCCAGCGATGCCTTCGTCGTCCGACTCATAGAACCCATCGAGGACGCCGGCCCACCCCTCCCACAAGAGGCCACCGGACCCCGGTGAGTCAACGGATGCCCTGGGAAGAGCGGGGATGGTGGTGTGGCAGTTTGGGCACGTGTTGTGGCCAGCGCGCCACTTGTCAAGGCAGCAGAGATGGAATACGTGGTTGCAGCTGGTGCTGACCAGGTTGTCGACGTCGGAGAGAGGCTCGCGGCAAATAGAGCAAGACCCCAGCTCCGGGGGGTTTGGCACCTCAGTGGCAGTGGCAGAAGCGGGCCCCACGTGCGCGCCGCCATCCTCGGGGGCAGCGGCGAGCGGGGGCACTGCAGCCTCGGCCGAGCCAGAAGGGGCGTTTAGCCCAGGCGGCACGACCCCCACCGCTGCTCCCGCAGCCGGAGGGCCAGCGTCAGCAGAAGTGGAGCCAGGGGCGGGCCCTCCGGACGCGCGTGCGACCACGTCGATGTCAAGGTTGAGGTGGGCGGGCAGCATGACCCCGTTTGGCAGCGTGGTCCCCGGCAGCGTGGCCGAGCCGCCCCCGATGGCGGCAGCCGCGACGGCAGGCATAGCCGCCGGAGAAGGGGGCCCTGGTGAGTAGAGGACCGCGGGGGTGAGCATAGAAGCTCGCACGAGCGGGTCGTCCTTCAGGAGCACGAGCACCGGTGAGGTTGTGATGCCCGGCACGTAGAGCGCAGCCGGGAGGCGGCGCAGCCAAGGGTCCGACGCCGGCGGGTTTACCCACACCACGATTTTTCCACCGTCGGGCTGGTTGGTAGCCTTGTCCCGACCGAGCCGCATGCGCAGCATGACGACGGCATCGGGGTCGCTGTTGAAGCGCACCACGTCAGCCGGCGCCGTGCCCATTAGTGGGTCACTGGTGCGTAGCCAGCCATCGCGAGGAGGGCCGCCGCAAGCTCGTGAGTGGAGAGGGCAGCAGGCACATTCTGCACCAGGATCTGGATGGCAGTGTTTGGGAGCGGGTGCTCAGCGCGCTTAACAGCCACCTGCCAGATGCCGTTACGCCACTCTACTGGGTACGCCCCACCGCTGGTCAGGTAACGGTAGAGGGAGCCATACGATGCGGTCATCTGGTTCAGCTGGAGCTCAATCACGATGAACCCGCTCTTGCGGATGGTGCATGCAGGTGGGTGGTCCTTCCCGACACCAAATCTGGTGGTCAGGTCGGTCATCGGTGCCGCGTGAAGGCTGTCCTGGTGCGGCCTTCCGGCTGCGTCCCCCACCATCAGGCAGAAGATCGACGCGCGCGCGTGGACGTTGTCAACCGTCCCACCACCGAGGCGTTGGCCATGGTCGACTACGCGGGCGACCAAAGAGTGGTCACCCGCCCACAGCGCGCTCCGAACGAGCATGCCGTAGGAGTCGACTACCCTAGGGCTGACCTACCGGTCCCCCACACAACCGTCAAACTCCCGATCAAACTGCCTCTAAACCGCAACGGCCGGAAATCCCGCCGGGGCTCTGAGTCGCCGCCTTCGTCCCCTCCTTCTAAGTTCAAACCACCCGCACAGGCACCGACAACCCGGGCCGCGAGTCGGCGGGGCCGGGCGGCGGCAAGCCGGCTCCTATACGGGCAGGACAAACTTAGAAGAAAAGTAAGAAAACAGGGAAGGCGAGGCCGGGGGGGAAGTGCGGACGGGAGGGGATTTGGGCTGGTGGATCGGGAATTGGGGGCGTGGGGGGGTCAGCAGTCCGGCAGGTCAGGGACCTACCTAGGGGTCGGCGGCTCAGGGGGTCGGTGAGTCGGCAGGCCAGAGGAGGCCAGGAGGGGGTCAGAGCGGCACGGTTTGGGGTGGCAGCGTAGTGCGACCCCCGTCTGGACGGAGCCGCTTGAGCTGGCGCCGCTTCAGGGCAGAGAAAAGGGGTGCGAGTGCGCGTGGAAAACGGTGGTACTAAGGGTGTTGGGGGGGGCGGGTCCAGTGGCTGGAGTTGCCAGAGGGCTAAAAGGGAAGCGGGCAGAGAAAACCAGAGGCCCCGGGGGAGGGGGGGGGCTCAGGGCCCCTTGTGAGTCACTAGGGCGGCCACTGGGAGGGGCAGGAAAAAACTACGAGGCGGAAGGCTCCGGGAAAGACAGGGAGCAGCTAGAGGAGGCACCGGCAGCGCTAGACTCAAAGGATGGCGTGCATTCTAGTGGGCATGCATGCGTGCCGATGCGTGCTCAGGCAAACGTTTGTGCCTGTGCGTGTTCGAGCGTGCGTTTGTGCGTGCGTGCGTGCGTGCGTGCGTGCGTGCGTGCGTGCGTGCGTGCGTGCGTGCGTGCGTGCGTGCGTGCGTGCGTGCGTGCGTGCGTGCGTGCGTGCGTTCGTGCGTGCGTGCGTGCGTGCGTTCGTGCGTGCGTGCGTGCGTGCGTGCGTGCGTGCGTGCACACCAAAAACCAAAAGGATGCAGCGGCGGAGAGAGGGGTTGGGGGAGCAGGTGCCTAGAGGCCGCTGGGGCTAAGGGTCAGAGGCGGTGCGAGGAGGGAGAGCGGGCGGCACTAGGGGGGCCAAAGGGCCAGGGATCCCAAAAGGGCTTAGGGTCCTCGGGGTGTAAGCGGCAATATCCAAGGGACTATGGGACGTGGCGGCGGCGACGCAGGTGGTGGGGGGGAGTGTAGCCCAGAGGGGGAAAGACAGATCCTGGGGAGAGGGGCAAAGGGAAAACCAGAGGCCGAAGCTGCCAGCTGGCTACAACAGACGGAGGGGAGAGGGTGCGTGGGGAGCACGTGAAAGGGGGTTTACGGCGTCGGGTGGGGGTGGTGGAGACTGGAAAAAGAGGGCCGCAGAAAGAGTCCTCTACGGAGGGGTGCCCAGGAGGGCCCCTTGGGAGTCGCTAGGGGGGGAACGCTTGGGGAGCCACTAGGAGTGCTGGCTACCTAGAGAAAGGGACACTAGTAGCGCCTAGGCTCCGGGAAAGGCAAGGAGCACTCACAAGAGCCACCACTCGTTCTAGGATCAAAACAAGGCGTGCACGCAAGCGAGCGAGCGTGCGTGCCCGCGTGTGCAAAAGCAAGCGAACGTGCGTGCGTGCGTGCGTGCGTGCGTGCGTGCGTGCGTGCGTGCGTGCGTCGTGCGTGCGTGCGTGCGTGCGTCGTGCGTGCGTGCGTGCGTGCGTGCGTGCGTGCGTGCGTGCGTGCGTGGGTGTGCGTGCGTGTGCGCGCAGGTCCAAAGGTCTAAGAACCGGCGGCGGCGTGGGCGGGAGGAGGGGCCCTCTAGGAATCGGCGGCGGCGTGGGCTGTGTGGGAGGGTGGCAGGAACAGGGAGAGGAGCAAAAGCAGAGCCTAGTTGGAGGGGAGAAAGGCGGAGACAGGGGGGGCAGCCCGGGGGGGAAGGGGTCACGCGCACATGGGGTACATGCGCATGTGCATGCCGAAATGCATGGAGGCACTCACCTGGGCCAATAACAGAGCAGAGGCCACTCCACGTCGCACAGACCAGCAGGTCTGGGTGTCACCGGCTGAGCCAGGTAGCCGAACGACAGTGGCGACGAGCAGGGGTAATGGTCGTCGGCCACAGAGAAAATGCGGCGACGCGCGGCTGAGCCAGTGCCTCCGCCGTCACTCTAGCGTCGAAGCGCACGTTAAAGGGGCTCCAACGCAACCGAAAACGAGGAAATCCGTCCACGGAGTCGGAAGCTACTGAAAAAGGCGGCTGGAGAGTGGAGAGTGGAGAGTGGAGAGTGGAGAGTGGAGAGTGGAGAGTGGAGAGTGGAGAGTGGAGAGTGGAGAGTGGAGAGTGGAGAGTGGAGAGGAGTGGAGAGTGGAGAGGAGTGGAGAGTGGAGAGGAGTGGAGAGTGGAGAGTGGAGAGTGGAGAGTGGAGAGTGGAGAGTGGAGAGTGGAGAGTGGAGAGTGGAGAGTGGAGAGTGGAGAGTGGAGAGTGGGAGTGGGAGTGGGAGTGGGAGTGGGAGTGGGAGTGGGAGTGGGAGTGGGAGTGGGAGTGGGAGTGGGAGTGGGAGTGGGAGTGGGAGTGGAGAGTGGAGAGTGGAGAGTGGAGAGTGGAGAGTGGAGAGTGGAGAGTGGAGAGTGGAGAGTGGAGAGTGGAGAGTGGAGAGTGGAGATGGAGAGTGGAGAGTGGAGAGTGGAGAGTGGAGAGTGGAGAGTGGAGAGTGGAGAGTGGAGAGTGGAGAGTGGAGAGTGGAGAGTGGAGAGAGAGTGGAGAGTGGAGAGTGGAGAGTGGAGAGTGGAGAGTGGAGAGTGGAGAGTGGAGAGTGGAGAGTGGAGAGGGGAGAGTGGAGAGTGGAGAGTGGAGAGTGGAGAGTGGAGAGTGGAGAGTGGGAGAGTGGAGAGTGGAGAGTGGAGAGTGGAGAGTGGAGAGTGGAGAGTGGAGAGTGGAGAGTGGAGAGTGGAGTGTGAAGAGTGGAGAGTGGAGAGTGAAGAGTGGAGAGTGGAGAGTGGAGAGTGGAGAGTGGAGAGTGGAGAGTGGAGAGTGGAGAGTGGAGAGTGGAGAGTGGAGAGTGGAGAGTGGAGAGTGGAGAGTGGGGGGTGGAGAGTGGAGAGTGGAGAGTGGAGAGTGGAGAGTGGAGAGTGGAGAGTGGAGAGTGGAGAGTGGAGAGTGGAGAGTGGAGAGGGGAGAGTGGAGAGTGGAGAGTGGAGAGTGGAGAGTGGAGAGTGGAGAGTGGAGAGAGGGGAGAGTGGAGAGTGGAGAGTGGAGAGTGGAGAGTGGAGAGTGGAGAGTGGAGAGTGGAGAGTGGAGAGTGGAGAGTGGAGAGTGGAGAGTGGATAGTGGAGAGTGGAGAGTGGAGAGTGGAGAGTGGAGAGTGGAGAGTGGAGAGTGGAGAGTGGAGAGTGGAGAGTGGAGAGTGGAGAGTGGAGAGGGGAGAGTGGAGAGCGGAGAGTGGAGAGTGGAGAGTGGAGAGTGGAGAGTGGAGAGTGGAGAGAGAGTGGAGAGTGGAGAGTGGAGAGTGGAGAGTGGAGAGTGGAGAGTGGAGAGTGGAGAGTGGAGAGTGGAGAGTGGAGAGTGGAGAGTGGAGAGTGAGAGTGGAGAGTGGAGTGGAGAGTGGAGAGTGGAGAGTGGAGAGTGGAGAGTGGAGAGTGGAGAGTGGAGAGTGGAGAGTGGAGAGTGGAGAGTGGAGAGTGGAGAGTGGAGAGTGGAGAGTGGAGAGTGGAGAGTGGAGAGTGGAGAGTGGCTAAACATTGGGGGGGGGAGGCTCATGTGCGCACGCACGTGTACACACAAGCGTACCAAGCCACAATTGTGGCTGCGACACGCACGCATCGCGTGCGGACGGGCGGCCCGGCCTCCACTCAGGGGGCCCCCGGGGAGGGGGGAGCACACACGCGCGCCCACAGCAAGCGCACGCACGCGAACACACTAGCCACTGTGTGTGGCTTATAATCGTTTTTTGTGTGCGTTTCTGCTGTAGAGCTTGATATCATCACACCCTGGTGTACTTTCCTGTTCTGATCTGAACGGAGCCTCTGTAACATGATGATGTTTGGTTACAATCCACTTCTGGCGGTCACACGTACGGTTCCAAAGCTCCAGTGGGACTTAGAGAAACAAGGCTCAAGGCCCACAAAAGGTCAAGCTACAAGTAGCCCACGGTAACGCCATCCACACTTGGTGGCGGGCGCAAGCAGCACCACTGTGCAGGCTGCACACCCAGCCCCTCAAATGGCCAGAGGGCGGGCCCAAGGTATAAAACCATGAAGGGACCAGAAAGCCCTCCCCCAAACCACTGGAAGCGGGGCTGGTAGCACACCCGCCGCAGCACTCTACTCAGCGACCACACCGCACCCGCCACCGCGCGCGTGTGGCGCCACCTCCCCTTCAAACACACCCCAGAGGGGATGCCAACTAGCAAACAGGTGCAGCCACCCGCTCGCCGTCAACCACGAGGCGCGCGCGGTGGAACTGCGCCCGCTTGCCCGCAGCCTTGGCGGCGAGGAAAGCGGGCCACAGCGCCCGGTGCCGCGCCTCCTCGCGGTCACTGAGCACGTCGAAGACCGCAACCTGCGCCTGGCGCAGCTTCCAGCGCCAGCGCACGACAGTGTCTGCCACGGCACCAGACGCCACGGTGAAGAGCACACGCAGCACGCCCGCCCCGCGCGGCTCCACACCGATGCCCCCGACGGCAGGCTTGGCGTTGATGAACGACGCGGACACGACGCCGCCACCAGCCGGCCCATCCCAGTTGCCAGTGTTGTCGTGCATAAAGCGCACGATGTTCGTGGCCAAACGGACAGGCATGCTCACGCCGGCCGCGGCGTCCGCGGCGCGCCGCCGTGCTTCCTCCGCGTCGTCGGCGAAGCAGCCGCTGAACACGTCATTAGCATGGCCGCATCCGTCGCCGCCCGTGACGAACACGATGGCGTCCTCCACAGAGATCGACGCCACGAAACTGAGGCGCAGCGACGCGTCGCCCACACGCGCGGGCAGCCCCCCCCCGACGGCAGGGGCCGCGCGCAGATGCGGCTCGCGCGGCGCCCGCCGCAGCAGGCCGCTCCGCCGCCGGCGCGCCCGCCGCCGACGCCACAGGAGCGGCAGCAGCAGGCCGGGCAGGCTGAGCAGCCTTGGCAGCAGGCGCCGCGCGGGGCGCACTGTGGGCCGCATGCGGCACTGCATGCGGCGTGTGCATGGGCGCCCCGGGGACGCGGCTCATCAGGAGGAGGCGAACCAGGTCCACGAGGGACGCAATCTGTTGCGCCTGCACCTGCACCACAGCGAGCACCCCCGCGAGGGGGCAGCTGCTGTGGCCGGCGTCGGCAATCTGTGTAGCGCCCACATGCGTCGGCGCATTCTGTGGCTGAGCACGCGCGCTCGCCTCCCTGTCCATCATCCCGCCTACCAGGCCTCTGAGGTCGTCCACCGCGGCGCTGAGGGCGCGGATGAAACAGTTGGCAACACCTAGTGTGGGTGGCGCTACTGTGGGCTACTTTTGTGCGTTGACCTTTTTGGTGGGCCTTGTGCCTGCTGTCTGATCCTGCTGGAACTTTGGAACTGATTGTGACCGCCGGCCTGTGATTGTAAAACCCTCTTGTTGTTGTATGCAACCTACACTCAAATGCAAGTACTACTGTAGTAAATTATCTGTTTAAAGCTTGGCGGGTTCAGCCGTTCACCGCGAATGTCCTTAATCATCCCGATGCCCTGCGGTGTGGACTGATCATGAGGTGACGGTGGCTTCCACGGGGCGTGCAGTCGCCGTCCAGGCTGCCCAGCGCCATGATCCAACATGCCACGTGATCGAGGGTCTTTGGAACAACCACCAATACGACATGCATCGCCATCCAGAGGACACCTGAGACTTATGGCCCATGCGTTGACGTTACGGGCCCAGTCGCCGCCCAGGCTGTGACATGCCCCACGGTCATCCGCGGTGCCGGATGATG
This sequence comes from Chlamydomonas sp. UWO 241, assembly GCA_016618255.1. NCBI lineage: Eukaryota > Viridiplantae > Chlorophyta > Chlorophyceae > Chlamydomonadales > Chlamydomonadaceae > Chlamydomonas > Chlamydomonas priscui. Next base: position 26,613 of record VFSX01000751.1, on the reverse strand, counting down.
GGCGTCGCCATCCTAAGGGCTCGGCAGGAGGCGGGGCGCGCGCGCGGTGCTGCCTGCATGGCGTTACTCCAGATCCACCTGCATCGCGCTAACGTCGACTTACGGTGCGTGGGGTGGCCCACCAAACCATGCACGCGGTTGTGGGCATGGGCTGAGCTGCAGGCATGGGGAGAGGGGCTGACTGCCGGGGGGGGGGGGGGGGCTGCCGCATGGCGCATGCGTCCGCATGGGCGCTGTCTGCATGGCACAGCATGTAAACGTGCATGCGCTCCCACCCCTCCCCTCGCAGCTCCCCAACCCCTGGTCACGCACGCCCAAGCAGCTGCCAGTACTCTCAAGGTGCGCTGATGGGTTCACGCGCGCACGCGTGATGTGCCGCGCACTCCATGCATGGGCTCTGCATGGCGCTCGCAACAGCCGAGCGTGTGTGTGTGCAACGTGCACGCGGTTCCCACCCCTCCCCGCGCGGGTCACCCTCGCCCATGCACAACAACCAACGTCTGCCATGCTGCCAGCCGTGGGGTGTCGCGCATGCATGCACCGCGCGTCACTCGCCCATGCTCACATCGCGCCACAACTTACGCCCGGCATGCTGCCTGTCTGCTGCAGGTACAACCTGTGGGCTGCTACAGCTGGCGCTGTGCAGCGACCCAAGTTACCAAGTACCTCACCGTCTTCCCAACTGGCACCTGCGTGTTGGGCTCCTTGGCGTGTTGGGCTCCTTGGCGTGTTGGGTCCACCAGCTCCATCGTATGTTAGCTTTACTAGATGATGACCAGGTTACCTTGGTCAATTTACCTTAGCTTGTTTGCGTTCATTGTAAAGGACAGTGGATCATTGCACTGTCACAGGATTCCCCAGCTGGTGCCTGGACCGGGTCCAGCGGGTCCAGGCCAGTCCAGACCGGGTCCAGACTCAGCTGCTTATGGACCAGCTCTGGACCAGGGGCTGCTGGACCAGCCTGGACCAGCTCTGGACCGGTTTTCGACCAGGGGTCGTGCCCAGAGTGGGATGGTGTGCGCCCATGCGACTCGCCACACATATGCAGCAGGCAGCATTCAGAACGGTAGCTGATGTCGCTGGAAGCTGCGATCAGCGTTCAACGTGAACCCTTGAACTAACCACATTTTGTTGGCGCTCATCAAAATACATCGAGTACACACACACACTCACGCACGCACGCACGCGTCTGAATGGCATCCCAGGGTCAGCTCTCCTCCTCCCCACCCCCGTTGCCGTAACCGCCAAGGAGTTCCTAACCGAGATGGTAGTCGAGGCGCTATCTAGGCGCTCCCGTTGTGTTGTGCGTTCAACGACCGCGATCACGACCACGATCACATGCAGTCCTGCATGCCCGCAGCTGCTGCTGGACGTGTGCCGGAAGGCGCTCAAGCCGTGTTTACCGGGGGGTCTGTTGCGCTGCAGCTGGTGTACTTGGGAGAGGAGCACCGTGGGCGACAAAATACCATTTTAAGAATCGGTGTTTGGTTGTGTCGAGTTAGATCACCTGTTTTGAGGGGGGGGTCCGGACTCGGTTTATTCATTCACGGTGCCTGTCCGCCCTCCCCCGCCGCATGCAGCTGCTCCAGCATGCGTGTCAACTTTCTTGCTCAGGGGGTAAGTGCTTCCGTGCACCGTGGGCGACACACGACCCGCTTCAAAAATGTGTTTTGGGGTCTGGCACCAAACCATGCTCTTTTAGGACATGCTAGCCTGGGAAGGGCCATAGAACCCCGACTATCCGCCTTCAAAAGGGCGCGCAAACATATTTACGAAGGACCGTGTAGAGATTCTTATGCAATTGGGCCATACCACCAGATCTTCGAACAAATACGCGACAGGTGTCGCAGACCGCCCCGTTTTCCGACACACCTGGCGGTCTGATGGCTTGCACCTCGGCATGCGAGACACTGCCAGCCATGCCTGCTTGTGAACAATCGCAAAACGGACGGATTCGCCAGGCTGGGCGCACTGTCGATGTCGGGCGTGTGTGTCGGCATCGAACACGCTAATCCACGGGGCCTCCTCCTCCCACAGCGAGCGACTGAAGTGCCATCCGCATTATATCAGAGCTGCATGCGGCGGTGCCGCCTCGGAGATGGGCTACACGCGACGTGCAGTTCAACCGCACTCCCACACAAATCGCCGTCGCGGTGCCGACCCCCGCGCGACGCGACAGCCCCCTCCCTGAGAGGCCACTGCCCCTTGAAGAACACGCATGGTCTCTAGGGGTCACAAACTATCGCAAGTTGCTGTTTCAACCCAACATAGACCTGAAAACACGAAAACACCAAATTTCAATCCTTTCGAGGTCCGCATGCGGGCAGCCCCAGCACCCCAGTGCCCAAGGAATGAAGATTTGTCGATTGAGAACCCTCCTCCGTAGTCGGCGTCGCGCATGAGGCGCGAGGGGCGACATCAGGCGCAAGTTGTCGACTACAGCCGACACCAAAGCGCACCGCATGGCGCCTCCCAACGCCCCCCACTCACACTCGACACACTGGCGATCCATTCTAGGGGCCTTGCATGCATTACCAGTGGCGGAGCGTCCCATGCGACGGTTTCGACCAGCATGTCATTTTTGGTGTTGTGGTGTTTTTCAAGTTTGGCCTATGTTGGGTTGAAACAGCAACTTGCGATAGTGAATCTGGCGTCAATTGTGTCGATTTGCAACATCTCCATGGACACCACCAAGCACGCTGCGAGCACCACAGGCCACAGGCAGCGACACGCACATGTGACTGAGCACGATCTTTGGTTTTAGAGGATCGCCCAGGAATTTGGGTTTGGGGGTGCAAGCGTGGGGACTGTGGGTCGGGGGGGTGGCATAATTGTTTTTTCATACCACTTTTTTTTGACAAGTGCAGAGGCGTCGCTAGGGCGACGCAGAAAACGGCGAAGCTGTCGGGACGTTTTTTTTGTCACAAGCCTGGTTTAGCTGAACCCCTTGTTCAGCGGCGTGCGGGTGTGCTGTGGGGTTTCATCAACATCCTCCCCCTCGCCTAAAACGCCACATCGTGGGCGTGTTATATATATAATAAGGAGCGTCTGTTCCGAGCGGCATCGTGGGCGTGAGGGTGGAAGGCCTACGTCTGTGGGGCGCCGCTTCTCACGATCCCGGGCCTCAAAGTCGGCCCCGCGCTCGCTGCGGGGTCCCAGACCCGGGAGTTAACTGCTTAGTGTCGGTGTGTAGGTACAGGGTCCGTTGGAGGGCGCCGGGGCGTCGAGAAACGTCGCCGGGAGCGGGGGGAAGTGGGTGCAAGTAAACGCACCCCAGAAATCGAGCAAAAACAGCCTGCTGCGCCCCCACCACACCAAGTCACAAGCATAGAGCATGTATCACGACATTGGCTGGCAAAAGCTGGAGCCCAGCAGGGGCCTACAGACATGGTGCAGGGTGCACGCGCATGGTGCGCGTACCCAGCTGCATGGCTCGCCACCTCCATGCGCTACCTCGATGCAGCAGCGCAATCGGCCCCCAATCAACTCTGCCGTCACGCCAGAGACGGATATATAGGAAACGTCTGTCGCATCAGACTGGCGACAGACGCGCTCCTGCGTTGTCGCTGGTTGACAGCTGGTGTTGCCTGATGCAAACCACGATGCCCTCGTACCTCTGCGCTCGGACACAAGGACATTCCATTTATGCCCTGTCGCAAGATTCGACGGCGCGGTGGCCACCGCGGCGTCTGTGCGCGACCCGGGACCAACGTTTGAACCTTCGACCCAGTCCAAGTTGCTTCCTGCACAGAGAGCCCCAGACCCTGCCACCGGGCACAAAAGCACAGCGGGGACACCACGCATCCGTTTCCTAGTGACCTCGGCTGGCTCCGGCAGTGCGACTCCCCTTACTTGAATGATCATGCATGCAAACGCAACCCCCATGCATGCCCAAGCGGTCAACCCCCGACAAGGCAGCGCGCGCCACGCATTGAGCGGCTGGCTGCCGCTGACTGTGATGACGTGTGAACGCGGCGTGGGGCCGCGGCTTCCCCACACCCCCAGTGGGCCGCGGCCCCAGGATTGCGACCCTCCCGCCCCACGCCAGCGCAGACGGCGTTGTTAAAGCCGCACGAAGGCGTGCGCAAAGTCCAGTGGGATGCGGTGGCGTATCCACCAGGGGTGTATTCCCACTCTGTCTTCTTGCCGATATTTTAGCGCTTCACACCGATTCTTAGACTTTCTCGCGTCCGCTGTTCCCGCTGTCCCCTTGTAGCGGCTCCGGCGGATCCGGCGCTTTCATGCGCAGAACGTCCACGGGCCGAGGGGCCAGTGGGCCAGAGCAGTTTCTCAGTTTCTCAGATTCAGATAAAGCCAGCACGGAGCAGACCAAGAACAACAAGCGCCAGCGCAAGCAGAACAAGAGCAAGCAGCACAAGCAGCCTGACGGCTGGACGGCAGTTGGCGGGAAGCTCGTCGCCGCATGCACACCTCCACGAGCAGACATCACGGTGCTGGAAGGCCTGCCTACCCGTCCCCTTGCAGCTGCAGCGGCCCTGCCGTGCGTGGCTGTTACGACCACCTCTGCGCGCGGTTGGATGTCGAGGCTGGCCGCGCGCTGCGGGCGCGCCAGGATGTCGAGGCTGGCCGCGCGCTGCGGGCGCGCCAGGATGCCGGTCTATATGGGACCCAGTGGTACTCAGACGCTGCATGCACGATCCCACAGAAGCGGCTGGCCCTGCCAGCGCCGCACTCAGATGTCGACATGCAGACAATCGCCTCACCGGGCTCCTCAGACAGCGGCAGCAGTGGCCCCGCACGCAGGATCCAGGTTCTCGCATGCGAATCACCATCATCACGCTCAGACACCACGCCCCCCTCGCGTGTTGACGCAAGCACGCAGGTGGACCCTGTCCACCTACGCTACACAGACGCCTCCACGCAGACCACGCCGGAGCCGGCCCCGCTGGCGATGAGCGAGGCCAGGGGCACGCAGGTGGAGGCGGCGACGCTCCCTCCCGCTGCCCACATCACCACCGATGGCACCATCGCCGCGGAGCGCCGCGCGGCGGACGCGGCGATGATGCGCCTGGAGGCCGGGTTCCTGAGCATCATGCAGGCTGTGCAGCAGCTCAGGCTCGACTTCAACATGCAGGCCATGCAGCCTGCCACCATGCAACCGGGCGCCGTGGGTGGGAGAGCCAAGCCCTCCTACGCCGCGGCTGCCTCACCTTCCCCCAAGGGGGGGGACCTGCCGCCGGCCCGCCGCTGGCCGCGCCGCCCAGGCAGTGCCGCTGGCGGTCCCTGGCGGCCTCCCAGCGCGACCGGCGCACCTTCATCCTGCACGTCACCGCCGTGGCCAGTGCCAGCTCAGCCATGACCGTGGTGCACAGTGTTCTCCAGTCCCTGCCGGGCAAGTGGGCTGATGGCCTCGGGCTGAGCTGCTGTGACCAGGTGGTGGACGCCAACTTCCTTGGCGCGCGCCCGGACAGCACCGGCGGAGCTGCTCGCATCCTCTTCACGGTTGGCTCGGCCGACGTGGCTGACGCGGTCCGCTCCCGCTGTGGCCTAAAGGGCTCGGGCTCCTCCATCTTCGAGGCGCTAAGTGACCGCGAGCGGGCGCAGCACAAGGCGCTGTGGCCGGCGTACGAGGCGGCCCGCGCGTCTGGGCAGAAGGCCCAGTTCCGCCGGGCCCGCCTGTTTGTTGACGGCCTGCCTGTGCCCGCGCCTGCGAGCTGAAACCCTGACTGCCTATTGAGGCCCCAGCTTTTGCTGCTGGCCTGTTTCTGACTTTCCAAGCCGTATGTGGCTTGTCAACATCGGCGGGCTATGCGAGTGTCCAACCATGTCCAGTGCTTTTGTGTGGGGGGGAGCCTAACTATATGTGTGTACTCCCCGGGGTTTCCTTGCGGACCGGGGTGTTTTGCCTTGAGGGTCCCTGACTTTTTCTGGCTCTGGTTTTGCCCCTTTGCAGGATCCGCCTACGCGACGCAACCCTCCAGCGGGGGGCAATGCTCCCTTTGTCAGGGGGAGGGAGAGGGATGGTGCCGAGGCACTCCGGGCCGTGTGGGGCCCTGGGGGTGGCGGAGGAGTTGAGGTGGGAACGAGTTAGGGGCGTGCCGCCTCAGTGATTGTCGGGTGTGGAGCTGGGCTCGCATTCCCGTACCTGGCTCTCAGAACCGTGTGGGTAGTATTTCTTTGCGGTTCGTCACAACGGGGGACTGTGCTGCGGGGCTGTGTGTGATCGCCTCGCTGGCTGTAGCTTTCTTTGGGTCTTGTTTTTACTCAGGGTCAAGGCGCTCCCGTTGTGTTATGCAAACGACGACGACGACGACGGCGGTAGTTCTTTCTGGTTCATCACAAGGCGCTAGACATGATGCCAGAGGGGGCTGGCGTGTCAGTCGTGACGACGACGACGAGGCTGTTCCCACTCACACGAATCTCCTAGGTTTCTAGCGACGCCGAGAATCGGTTTCTTCCAGCCTTCTTGGGGTCCCCGTTTGGGGTCCTCCAGGCCGACTAGAATTTTCTAGCAGCCCATTACTTCACGCAGCGCTTCACCGCCCCCCGGATCTCCCCGTTTGTGGCTTGGTGCCATGTCCAACCAGCATCATGATGCTCCCGGGCGTAGATCCTGCTGAGTGGGCCGACGCGGTGGCAGCAGCAGGGCAGTGGCAGCAGCAGCAACCCTGGCCCGGCAACCCTGGCCCCTTCACGCAGTAGTTCTCGCTACCATTCCCGTCGCCGATGGGGGGTCCCCGCCCGCAGGGCGTGCAGGCGTCTCCGCGCATGCAAGCCCTCAGCACATCTACATACAGCTCATGCAGCAGCTTCGTGCTGTTGGACCACCGCCATGGCCGCAGCAACGAGGACGGCGGCGTACGCGAGGCGAACACGGTGATCGAAGTCCGTCGCGCCCTTCTAGTGGGAGGCTAAAAGTTGTGGGCAGTGAAGACAGCGCAGAGAGCACTCCACTAGAAGATGCCAAAGGCCGGAATCTTCTGGAAAAAGCTAGAAATCGTCGGTGTGGCGCTGGAATTTTCTAGAACAGAGTGGGAACACACCCTAATATCGGTCGGACGGACAGAGAGGGTGGAACACGGTCAGGGTTACCCGGTACGTGTGTACTGGGGGGGTTCAGCGTCCTGACCCGTATGCGGTACGTGGTACGTCCTGCGGTACGTGCGGTACGTCGGGGGGCGGAGGGGCGAAAAACGACGAAGTGCCAAGACGTGTGGATGTGTAGGTGTGGGAGCCGTGGGCCCGCCGGCCTAGGAAGAACCGGCTATTGCAGGCCGATCCTCTACTTTGCCGCGGTGGACCCGATGGTTCCTGTGACGCCCGCGGAGGCAAGAAGCCCGGTGCGTGGGGTGGCGGCTGGGTGGCGGCTGGGTATCCATCTCTGCAGTTGGTTTGGGGGCCTGCACACACCCTCTCTCCCCCCCCCTCAATTGGTGGCCAGATGCATTGGTTTGTGGCCTGCTCTCTCCCCCTCCTGTACTTGTAATAGCAGATGTGTGCACCATCACGCCATGCGGCACACCGTGCATGCATGCGGCGCGCGCGGTGTGCTGCAGCAGTACTCCCTCCAGGTCCCCCTCTACTTCAGTGCGCTGCTGCATAAAAGCAGAGATCTGGATAGCCCTTGTTACTAGCTTTCCAATGCAAGTCGAATGGTTCGAAGCCATGCACAGGAGCGTGAGTTATAGCCGTTTTGTGTGGAACGTACTGGTAGAACGTACTGTTGGGCCTCAACGTCCTGACCGGTACCAGTACGTCCCACGTACTGCGGTACGTCCCAACGTACCGGGTAACCCTGGCCAAGTGCAACATGCCCGCCACTATATTGCGATGGACACTAATCGCAATATCCACCGTCTCCTCTCCGCGCAACGTGTTTCAGAAGGCGACACTAGCCAGTAATGGCCGAGGGACCAACCTTTATGCACTTTGACAAACCTTCGCCGGATATAATGGTGATCACATCAATGTGTGGGCTAGTTTTTTTTTATCTTTTCTCTTCTTTAAAGAAAAATAAGGGCATTGGTGTCCCACGCTCCTAGCACAACAGCTCCCAAAGCACTCTCAAAGCACGTTCCACAAGCATGAACTCCTCAACTCTCGTGGTCATACGGATGAAAGGGTCGAAGGAGGGTCAAAGGAGGGAATTTGAATTTCCTCAATTCACGTTCACACATCCGCGGTGACGGTCGTGTGTGTGTGTGTGTGTGTGTGTGTGTGTGTGTGTGTGTGTGTGTGTGTGTGTTTTGGGGCTCGATTAACGGAGGCGCGTTCTCATCGCCGAGCCCTGGACCCAGCAATGCGGCGCTGCTGGTGACGAGGATCTCCATGCCGCTGACGAGCGGGGAAAAATTCGACTGGCCCGGCTCCTGCTAGACTGCCCCTCGGTGGAACACTTCAGGAGCGGCTTGCCCGGCGCTGCCATGGCTTGGCGAGTAGCCGCGGCGCTGCCGCGGCCCGTGCTGGGAGACGGCCCTTATCCTCCCCCCATGCAGGACGCCATGCGGCACCGATCTCGACGAGTTGATCGACGAGCGGAGGAGCTGGCGCCCGTCAATGCATGCTGGACATTGGTCAAGATGGCTGCCCGCGGAGGCGGGCTACCATCACGGCTTCAGCGGTGGCGACCGCCGAGGCAACACAGAATAAATCCGCTTCACGAATCGCAGCGTACGTCACCGCGCTCATCCTCGGGGTCGCTCGTCTGCCGGTGACTGGCGTTGGAAGGTCTTCAGGCAGCCTCCATGACAACTCTGTCGTCCATGCACCCCTGGAGGGTGGGACCTGGCCATGCATGAGGCATGGGGCGCCGGCTGAGCCCCATGCAAACGAGAGCTGGACAGCCATGCACTGCCAGGCGGGGACCGTTCCAGTCAGCGCCAGTCGGCTCTGCCGGCTTGACTGGCCACAAGGCCACTACTGTGACCCTGAGGAAGGTCCTCTCCTATATGCTCCTTGCCAGACATGTCTCTCAGAGACCGCTGTTTGGGGTAGTCTAGCCGGCGGGAGCGGTAGTCTATCGGCCGGGAGCCGGCGGTACTCTAGTACTTAAATGTGCTGGAGTATCGGCGGGTGTCTCTAGTAGAAGAGTAGCCTGCCTAGCTGGAAATCCCATGTTACTGTTACTGTGTGAGTGTGTGTGTGTGTGTGTTCGAGAGGGACGAGAAGAAGATGGGCAGGCCGAGCAGCGCCGCGTCGATGGAGGTCGCCGGCCTCGACGTTAGCCGGTGCGAGTGCATGCGTGCGTGCGTGCGTGCATGTGTGCGTGTGCGTGTGCGTGTGCGTGTGCTTGTGCGTGTGCGTGTGCGTGTGCGTGTGCGTGTGCGTGTGTGTGTGTGTGTGTGTGTGTGTGTGTGTGTGTGTGTGTGTGTGTGTGTGTGCCAAAGAGGGACCAGAAGAATATGGACAGGTGGGGGGCCAAGTGGGCAGCAGGTGGGCAGCAGTTGGGGGGCAGGTGGGGGGCAGGTGGGGGGCAGGTGGTGGGCAAATGGGCAGCAGGTGGGCAGCAGGTGGGGGACAGGTGGACAGCAAGTGAGGGACAGGTGGACAGCAAGTGGGGGGCTGGTGCATGGCAGGTGTGTGTGCAGGTGTGTGTGCAGGTTTGTGTGTGTGCGTGTGTGTGTGTAGTCTAGCCGGCGGGAGCGGTAGTCTATCGGCCGGGAGCCGGCGGTACTCTAGTACTTAAGTGTGCTGGAGTATCGGCGGGTGTCTCTAGTAGAAGAGTAGCCTGCTTAGCTGGAAACCCCGTGTTACTGTTACTGTGTGTGTGTGTGTGTGTGTGTGTGTGTGCGTATTCGAGAGGGACGAGAAGAAGATGGGCAGGCCGAGCAGCGCCACTGTCACAAACCTTACTCTGAGCCAAGCCTCTTAGAAAATGCTCCAGTTTAGTGTACGTATGAAAGTCTCACACTTCCACACTTTGGACCTCTCATAAGCTAAGCCTTGGATGGAGAGGACAATCAAGAGCGAGGCGGGGACCCTAATATTCACAATCACCAACCCCTCTTATAGAGCTTCAACAACCCTGAGAGTTGTTAAAGCCGCGCTGATGGGGGTCGCCGGCCTCGACGTAAGCCGCTGCGGGTGCATGCGTGCATGTGCGTGTGTGTGTGCGTGTGTGTGTGTGTGTGTGTGTGTGTGTGTGTGTGTGTGTGCGTGCGTGCCAAAGAGGGACGAGAAGAATATGGGCAGGTGGGGGGCCAAGTGGGCAGCAGGTGGGCAGCAGGTGGGGGAGCAGGCGGGGGGCAGGTGAAGGGGCAGGTGGGGCGCAGGTGGGCAGCAGGTGGGGGGCAGGAGGACAGCAAGTGGGGGGGGCAGGTGCATGGCAGGTGTGTGTGCAGGTGTGTGTGTGTGTGTGTGTGTGTGTGTGTGTGTGCTTGTGCGTGTGTGTGCGTGTGTGGTGTGTGGTGTGTGTGTGTGTGTGTGTGTGTGTGTGTGTGTGTGTGTGTGTGTGTGTGTGTGCGTGCACTCACTGGCACTGGCCAAGATGATGAACTGGCCAAGATGCTGCAGGGAGCGGCTGGGTAGGAGAGTGGATGGGGGCAGGAGAGCAGTGTGTGGCACGCTGCACGTGCGCGCGCGCGCTCTGAGGGTTGTTTGCTCCCTACCATCAACACATGCAAGGCTGCCATCAGCCCTGCATCCCTCTGACCTCCTCCCCCCCCCCCATGGCCTCTGACCTAGCATGGCTGACAGGGAGCTGCTGGGCAGGAGAGTGGATGGGGCAGGCGCGCAGTGTGTGGCGCGCTGCTTGTGTATGCGCTGTGCGGGGAGATGGAGGGTCGGAGGGTTGCTTCTCCCCACAATCAACACATACAGGGCTAGCCCCCATCCCAGCCCCCCTGCCCCCCCCCCTCCATGGACTCTGGCATTGAGCTCGGTGGTTGGAGAGGCGTGGCGGCTGAACACGCGCGCACGTCGATACAAAGAGGTGTTGCCCACCAGCAACAGGAGCCAGACGAGCTGAACTGAGCCCATCTCTTTCCCACAAAGCCTTTCATGTTACACAAAACCTCCTCTTCAAGCTGAGTCCTTAGCAATGCCATGCATGGTGGGCATGGTGCATGCGCAGCATGGCCATGCGCCATGCAGGCACCACGCATGCACCACCACGCAGCTTGGGGTATGTGGCTAGCGCAGCGGCGTGCAGATGCGGTTGGCGGCGCCCAAGAGTAGAGCCACGAAGAGAGAGTCGAGCATCAATCACAAGAAGAAAACGTCGTCGTTGTCCTCATCGCTGTCCTGGCCCTGGACGACAACAAGCACGTCGGGCATGCCCTGGCCCTGGACGACAGCAATAATCTCAACGAAATCCTCGTTGGGCACGCCCCGGCCTAGGACCATCAGCTGCGCAGCGATGTGCGCCACGATGGGCTGCACGATGGGCTGCAAGATGGGCGCGGCAGGCTGTATGTGCGCAGGATGCTCCGCGCTCGCCGTTGCTGGACTGTTCCGTGGCTGCGCTACGTCTAAACAGAATGACAGGAGATCGCGGCCCACCCTGCGGAACGCCCTGTGATGGCTCCGAGCGGAGCGGGAACTTAATGCTTCGTAGCGCTTCTTTTGGGGGGTGTATGACTCTGCAGGCGACAGGGCAACACTGGGCCAGGCAGCTTGCGTGTCCATGGTTGCTGGCACAAGATTTTTGGGTGGTGTGGGGGGGGGAGCGCACAGCAAGTTCGTGTGGGGAAGAAAATGGGCGTTCAGAAAATCTGTCTCCCCACAGCCCCCCGGCGCAACCCGACGCTTCCGTGATGATACCACGATCATTTCCAGTCCCTAGGGTGCATGTGCATGGAGCGGTAGTCTATCGGCCGGGAGCCGGCGGTACTCTAGTACTTAAGTGTGCTGGAGTATCGGCGGGTGTCTCTAGTAGAAGAGTAGCCTGCTTAGCTGGAAACCCCGTGTTACTGTTACTGTAGGGTGCATGTGGGGCTAGCCCTGGGCGGCGAAATCGGTGCCCATGCATTGAACACGGTTTGCATACGCGTTCTCCGCGGCCAAACAGCCATGCATGGCATCACATACAGTTACAGTTACATCGGCTTTCCAGCAAAGACTGCCACTAGTCCTAGTACCACCGCCTAGACCCAAGTCCAGTTCTGGCCCTAACAATTACTTGTGAGGGGCGGTAGCCACCAGCCGGCTGCCTGCCAACGTGTAGTCCCAGAGCAAAAAGGAGAGCTATTGTGCGACGCCTCCAAAATAGGTCCTAACTGCTTCTAGGGGATAGGGGGTCAAGTGGCGCTTGCCAATCTACTTGACCGCCGTGGTGGAGGGGCCGGCGCCTGAGGGGCAGCCGGACCGTACACCACGGCTCTCCACCCGACCCTATCCTGAGCACGCTCAAACGCCGTGTCCGAAAAAGTCTTCCAATCAGAACGAGTGCCACTAGTTTCGCCTAGCTGCTGAATCAGTAGCTTAAGAAAATAGTGTCGGGAGGAGGCTGGAGGCCGGCCTTGCTGCCGAGCCACATCCATGGCATCACATAGGTCTAGCAATTGCGTCTGCTGCAAGGAGGGCGCCTTGGAAAGCCCCGTGGGCGAGTTCGCTCTCCTAGGCCCCCTGACTAGACGAGCACGAGACTGCCTCCAAGGACGCGCCACCTGGATAAATCTCTTAGTAAGTACATTATAACGAGTTGTATTTCCTATCTTGCTCTTGGAGGGCGTGTCGAGGGCGCACCCGAGTGTGCGGCCCCTGTTTGCGAGCACCCCGCGCCCCTCGCGGCCTCCCTCGCGGCTCCCCTCGCGGCCTCCAAGAGCAAACCTGGAAAAATGCCTCGTTATAATGTCCTTACTATGATGATGATGTTTGGTTACAATCCACTTCTGGCGGTCACACGTACGGTTCCAAAGCTCCAGTGGGACTTAGAGAAACAAGGCTCAAGGCCCACAAAAGGTCAAGCTACAAGTACTTACTAGGCCGTACGCTCGGCGGTGGTTCCTTGGGGGCACTTTCAGCTTTGCCTCGAGAACCCCCTGATTTGGGTGGGGTCGAACTTGCTGTGGGAGCGTCGGTGGGGGACCGTCACTCCCACACCTAAGGGACATTCAAATGTGGAGAAGAAAGGAGGATGCAATGACATTACCCCTATATACTTTGAAACATACTGGTAATGTGGCAATATCTGTTGGGCCGTTCGTTCGCGCTGCTGCTGCTCACAAGCGTGCATGCCATGCGCTTCGCGCCGCACAACCCGCACGTATTGGGCTTTGCCGACCTGGACTACGCGCTGCTGGTTGCTAATGCCCGAAGCCAACTCGGAATACCTCCCGACCATTTGAGCAGCGCTGCGAGTATGGAGCGGGTCTCGGAGTTGATTGATACCTTGTACAACCCCTCCCTCCGCAAAGCGGCCATGGGGCTGACATTAAGCTGTGCTGGCTTGCAGCCGTTGGCCTACTTGCGCGTCTTCAAGTGCGGCAACAACGCGGTGCGCTGCAACATGCGGGGATGTTGTTACGTCACTACCGGCGGTGCAAACAGCTCTACGTGCGTAGACGACATCCCGCCCGAGCAAATCGACGCCGCTCTGATCTCAAACTTGCGTTCCAGGAACTTCACCTTCTTCACGGCGGTGGGTTATGGGGTTACAGCATGGGGCGAGAACGATCCGATGCGATGCGATTTTCGATCTCCTCGCCTCCTCACCACCACCAGGTTCGTGAGCCGGTGGAGAAGTTCATTGGCGGGCTCGTCGAGATGTGCGGCCGCATGGCGAGAATTAGCCCCGACGACCCATACTGCCCGCGTTACTTTGACTCAAAGAGTCCCCTGGCGGACTTCTTGTCCGATCTATTGTCCGCAACTCAGTCGCGCACGCCCATGAAGAGGTGGGGACGCATTGCACTGTGCCTAAAACTCCCCTATGTAGATGCGGAAGATTCACATATTTATTTTATTTAGTTCCCTCATATTGATGATGAGTTTTTACAATCCACTTTCTGGCGGGCACGCGTTCGGTTCCAAAGCTCCAATCATATTGCTTGCCTTGCCTTCGCACCTCGGGGGTGTGGGGGTGGGTGGGGGAGAGGACAACTTCGCGGGGCGGGGCGGGGAGCTGCACGCAACAGGCGGGGGGGGGTGGCGGTCCGGAGTCGGCATCTGCATGCATGGCGGCTGTGCGCCCTCCCCTGACTGCCCCTGCCACATGCATCTGCTTCTGCAATCGTGTTTTGGCTGCGGAGGGAAGTGCTCCGGTCCTCCCCCCAGTCCCCACACCCCCACCAAATGTGCGCATTTGGACGGCAGCTGGGTTGAGGTAGTAAATCACTCCGCTGACCCTGGCAATCGACAGGGGTGTTGCTCAGATGTCTACGAAGACAAAGTAAAAAATCTCGATGGCAGGGGGGGGCAGAAAAGTTTTTTTTCTGACCCAGCGTTGCATTATTTTCAAAACGGGCTTGGCCCCCCCCCCCAGTACACCCAGACCTTATCTGCTGGAGCTGAAACTTGTTGGGCAGCTTCATGACATCGTTCCCATTCCATCGCACTATTTGGAATTCTGTACAACCCAATCCTGTTCCTGAAACGGGCCTCGGAAGACTGCCACACGCCCCGGTGGAGCCCCACACATCAAGGTCCCTTCCACACCCTCCCAACTATGAACCACATGAATGACCATGGATTTGGCATCCCTGTCGTTCGATAAATCCATCGCGTCCTTCCCCATCCCAATCGGAGGTCTGCAGAGCATTCTGGCTCCGAGGGGGTGTGAACCAGTGGTTCACACCAATCGCCTGGTGTGGACCCTCTCACACCCTCACACCACTGCACTACCTATTGGGTGTGTCGGGGATCTGAAGGTGGATTTGGGCTCCTCTTGACGAGAGGAATCCAGCGCACCAACTCTCGTGTCCAAACAGATGTCCGAATACAAAGTTACATAAAACTTCTGAAAAACGGTCCCTCCCCCCCCCCCAAGTTCCCATTTTGTTTAGAGTGGAATTCTCCCTCATTTAAGGAAGGTAAGGGCATGGCGCCGGTCTTGTGAGAAAATTCGAAGATCTTCAACGTTGGGTCTGTTTCTAACCCTGTCGATGGCGTTATTTATATATTTTGTTTAAATCGCCACACAAGTGCGGACAGCCATGTGGACATTGTTTTAGGGGCGCACCGACCCATCCCGAGCTCCGCCCTTGCCCGAACTACCGCACCAAGCACACCCCCGAGACGCTCAAGGAGCCCCCCCTCCCCCCTGTTTGAGGGCATGCACAGCACAGGGGGGTCAACCACTAGGCACAGGGTGTAGCATGGGTTGAACTGCACATGCATCCACGCATGCTCACCAGGGGCAGCAAAAATCTAAAGAGGTCTGAAACTCAGTGGGCGCATGCGTGCGTGGCCGCGGTCGCGACGAGGGCTACAGTCAGTGCCCCGCCCTTCGAGCCTCAATAATTCACATGTGTCCATGTTGCTCTAGAGACTGGATCAATGCCCATTTTGCAGAGAGACAGGGAGAGGTGGATTGGCCAGCAGGTGGCGGAGGCGCAAGACATGCTACGCAAGAAGAATCTGCGCCAGTTTGCGCGCGCGTGCGACAGGCTGGCGGGCCGCAGCCGCAGCCATCAGATCCCACCTGCCATGCGGGACGTCTCGGGCGCGCTGCACAGCGGTCCAGACGGGGTGCTGAAGGCCATGACAGAGTCATTCGACAAGCTATATGGCGGGGAGACCAAGCTCAGCGACGAGACCCTGAACCAGCTGGAGAACGATGTAGCGGCGTTTGAGCTCACACGCGCCACAGAGGTGGACGAGGCGCACGGGCGCCCCCTGACCTGGCTGAGACGGAGGCGTGTGTGCGAGCGTTGCGCTCGGCCGCCGCTCCGGGCGGTGACCAGCTGGACGCCATGCTGTTGCGGTGCCCACCTGCCATCGCATGGCTCCACCGGGTCATCATCGCCGTATGGCGGTCGGGGAGTAGATTGGCAAGCGCCACTTGACCCCCTATCCCCTAGAGGCAGTTAGGACCTATTTTGGAGGCGTCGCACAATAGCTCTCCTCTTTGCTCTGGGACTACACGTTGGCAGGCAGCCGGCTGGTGGCTACCGCCCCTCACAAGTAATTGTTAGGGCCAGAACTGGACTTGGGTCTAGGCGGTGGTACTAGGACTAGAGGTAGTCTTTGCAGGAAAGCCGATGTAACTGTAACTGTTGGTGGCTAGGCGTGGCAGATCAAAGCACACGTGCTCGTACCCCCCCCCTTCCACAGGTGGTTATTTGATGGGGACATTCGACACATCGCGACGATGACGTCCGCCGTTCGCCCGGTTGGTGCTCCTGTGTGTGGGTGGGCGGGTGGGTGGGTGGAGGGCTCTGTGTCGGGTCGGCGGTGTATATATATATGGCCACCCTCACCCAAGTCGGCCACACCATCCCGACATAGTGAAAAACGAGAAAACGCCCTCCCACGCTGCCCCGCCGCTAGCCAGTGCACCTACGATGTATGTATGGATGATTACATGCTGTTTGTGCCGGCGCTGGGCCCGGGTGGAGGTGCGGGCGTGCGCACTGGGGGAGGTTTGCCCCCATGCGTGGGCGCATTGCAACTTTGCGGACGCCATGCGTGGCCAAAACAGCATGCGCGGACCTCATTCCAGCGCCGCGAGCTTGCAGCATGTACCATTGAAGGTTGCTTGTTAATAGCTGAGTTCGCAGTCGCGTCTGCGTGCAACCCGTGGCGTGAACATTTGTCCACTTGCAATCGATGCATTCACCGCTACTTCTCCGGAAAACTTAGTGCTGTCCAACCCCTGACACGTATTCCATTCTGTCAGTGTTCGGAATCGTCGCGTGTGGTTGCGTGTGCGCGCGTCCAGACGCCGAAATGTGCTTGGCGTTGGCGCGGTCCATTTCGGTGTCTGGGCGCGCGCACTCGCAGCGGCGCCCTTTGAACACAAAGTAAATGGTACACATTTCAAGCTCTGGACGCTGGAAGTAGGTCCGCGCATGTGCCCAGGGCATAAAGCGTCCCCAAGTTAGAAGAGCGGCACCGCAAAAATAAGGTGGAGCCAAAGGGGGGCCGGAGTTTCGTTCGGACCGGCTGTGATCACTGAAAGACCACTAGAGAGAGTTGAGAGAGAGGGGTATAGATATATGGCCACCCCCACCCAAGTCGGGCACACCTGCCCCCACTTACCTGACATCGTTTGAAAAATCCAAATTTTGAAGACATGGTTCTCCTCCTAGGGGGCTTGCCCAGACCTCATTTCACAGCCCAGAGCTTGCAAATTTTCTCAAGTAGCTTGTGTTCGACAGACTTTGCGTGTGGTGGCGTTTGCGCGCGACCGGACGCCGAAAGGTCCAGCGGCTCGAGGTGTGTTTTCGCGTGCCGCTGGACCTTTCGGCGTCTGGACGCGCGCACATGCAACCACACGCGATGCCCTTCGAACAAAAGCTACATGGGACAATCTGCAAGGGCTGGACAGCGCTAACTTGCTCGGGGGAGTCTTCTGGCAGCGAAGCTGTCGATCCAAAGTCCGGAATGTTCACACACCATGGGTGTCACGCAGACGTGACAGCGAGTTTTGTCACTCACAAAGAACCTTAATGGTGTACGTAGCAAGCTCGCGGCGCTGGAATTAGGTTCGCGCATGCAGTTTTGGCCGCGCATGGTGGCCGGAAAGTTCCGTGCGCCCGTGCAGTGGGGGCGCCCCTCCCCCGCACACGCCCCCGCCTCTCCCCAGGCCCCGCGACGGCCCCACAAGCCTTCGATCATCGTGATACACGTCTTGGGAGCCGCGGGTGGCGGCGGGGCGGCGTGGGAGGGGCACTTGGGGCGTTTTCCAGTTTTTCACTGTGTCAGGATTGTGTGACGGACTTGGGTGGGGGTGGCCATATATAGAGACAGTGAGACAGAGAGAGAGAGAGATCGAGAGAAAGACGGTGAGGCAGAGAGAGACAGAGAAAGACAGTGATACAAAGGAAACAGAGAAAGTGAGAGAGAGACGGTGGGACACAGAGAGACTGTGAGAGGGAGAGTCAGTGAGGCAGAGAAGCAGTGTGTCAGTGAGAGAAAGTGAGGGACAGGAGAAGGCTTATCTCGTGTACGGTATATCATTTTTTTTTATTAACTGTACCGTACGCAAGCTTTGCCTTCGCGGGGGGGTAAAAACATAATTGTTTCGTCATCCGGGGGGGGGGGGGGCAGGAAACTTTATTTGGGCAGGCACGGTACATATTTGTTTTGGGGGGTCTGCCCCCCCCCCCCCCCCCCCCAAGTCACTAAATACGCCATGCATGGAGCCGGGACCAAGGCGCATGGCTTCCTTACAGTGAGGGTCGTGCGTGGGCCCAGTGAAAGTTGGTTGCTTAGTGAAATCTCGCGATCATGAAATTAGATCGGCGCCCCAGTGCGCCCCGCAGGCCCCAGCATTGAGGGAACAGGTCCCATGTGTGTATATGAACACGTCTGCGTCGCGGCGCGGCGTTGGGGAGGGCCCGGGGCGGGGGACCTGCCCAACAGCTGCGCTGACTCAGCGCAACACCCGCCGTCGCAACGCCGCCACCCGCGGCCTCACAGAGCCGCCATGTGAGTCTAGTTTGCGATTGCGCTGCGGTAGACGCGGGTCAGGCGTGCCAGGGCGTCCATCTCGCGCCGTCTCACCCAAATTCAGTCCCCAAACACAAAACACAAAACACAAACAGTGCTCCATGGGCCTCTCCCTGCGTGCACACCCTCCCAGCATGTCTCATACATCACATGTGATTGATGTGTTGCCCCAGGGCTGCAGTATGACAGTCCCAACGCCTGAGGCGCGCAAGTCAAGGCGGTCATAACGCCTTGGGCGGTCAGGAAATTGCCTGAGGCGGTTGTGGGCGCTTAGGGCGGTCAGGGTGGCGCGTAAGGCGGCGCCTCAGGCGCGCTCTGTGGCGGTCGGAGCGACGTAGGCGCCGTCCCCCTCCCTCCCTCTCCCTCGCTCTCCCTCCCTCTCCCCCCCTCCCCCTCTCCCTCTCTCTCTCCCTCTCTCTCCCTCTCTCCCTCCCTCTCTCGCTCTCTCTCCCTCCCTCTCTCGCCCTCTCGCTCTCTCGCTGTCGCTCTCCCCCTCTCTCTTTCTCTCTCCCTCTCTCTTTGTCTGTCTCTTTGTTTCTCTGTCTCGCTGTCTCTCTCTGTTTCTCAACTCTTTCTATCTCTCTCAAGTGGCGGTTCAGTGATCACAGCCGGTGCGAACAAAACCCGGCCCGAAGACGGCCCCGCCGTTTTTTTGCGGCGCTGCAGCGCCGCTCTCCTAACTTGTCAGCTTCGCGGTCGGGTCCAAAACATTGATTATCCGCGAAGGCAAAGCTCGCGTACAGTAAGTGCGCTTCGCCCTTGCGAATAAGTATCGTTTTGCCCCCCCCCCCCCCCGGCCTCCTCCAGTGAACCTCCAGCCAAAAAAACTGGCCAACACCAAAATCGCAAAACAACCTCGATCGCTGCCCCCCGCAGGGGATTGCCGTTCATGCACATGATCTTTGCATGCATGACGATGGCATGTGGTGGGAGGCGTCGTGGGCCGCCCTAAGATCGCAATTGCAACACCCATGAGCCACGGTCACCCCCAACAATAGCGTCTAGCTGAAGAATTTGGCAAATGAGTTCCGTTCCTAATTCGTGCAAAGATGGCCTGTGCGCGACGCCCACTGGCGTGGATCTACACATGCCCAAAAATCAGGCGCAGCGCCTCGCCCTTCTAGTGCAGCCTGTGGCATGCACGCATGCCCTCGCTCCCCATGCAGAATGTGCCATGCGCTCCCCACGCAAAATCTGCAACATCTCCCCCCCACCACACACACAGAGCCCAAACTCCTGAACACAGCTCTGCCTCTGACACTGAGTAGTGCTTTTGAGCACTGCCACTGAGAAGACTGCCATCAGTCACACAGCGCGCGCCGTGCTGTACAGCCTCCCTCTCCCCACACACCTGTGCCTGATGACCCAGAGAGGTGCCATTGGGGCTGTTGGAGCTGCTGTTATAAATGGTTGAATTGTTTCAGGAGCGTTTGAGCATCAGAAGGACCAGATCGGGTGATCTGACCATGTGCGTTCCAGCGGAATAAAGGCCCTGCGGCTGAATCAACAATTCATTCCAGGCCCGCAATTGGATGCCACTAATATAACCCCATTGTACTGTGGATTGAAAACCCCTCTCTGAACTCCCCCAGTAGCCTTGGCACTGTCATGTCGCTAGCTTTGAGTCGGAGGAGGGAGGGCTCGCCTGGTGCATACGTAGGAGATTTGTAGGAGGCTGTGGCACCGCACGCGCGTGACGCGTACCGCGCGACTTGCACACTGGATTTGGCCCAAAACTCAGCAAAACAAAGTCAGGAAATAACTGGACTCCGGAACCACATGGATCGCAGCAGTCGGGTTACCTGCGCTGCACGGCATGGGGAAAGCGGAAATTTGTCCCGCCCTGGGCTGCACTGTGGTACATACCCAGTCGGGTTACCTGCGCTGCACGGCATGGGGAAAGCGGAAATTTGTCCCGCCCTGGGCTGCACTGTGGTACCCCCCCCCCCTCTGCCCGCCCGCCCGTAGCACGCCGCCTGCAGGGGCCCGCCCCATCCCCTCTGATGCGACCACAACCTGAACACATGACATGCCTGGCGCGCGATCGACGCGACACGGGGGGGAGGGGAGGAGGTCCGCACGCCACGGCCAGCACGCCCCGCATCACCGCCACCTCGCGATTGACCCCCTTGGGGCTGCATGTAGCCCCCCGTCAACCCCCCCCAGCATGTTATATATGTAAGGCGATGCCTGGTGCACGTGCGACGCGCGGGGGTGACGCTTGGGCGATCTCTCCCCAGGCCCAGTGGCGGGCTCTGCACAACACCATTTTACAATTATTTCCTATGTCATCCCCAAGTCCAGACCCGCTAGAGCAAGGTTACTGGGTGTTTCGCAGAAGCAACCATAGGTGCTACGCCCCCCCTGAGGGGAAATACTTGCCGGATATAACATTGCAGTTTCTGAGCTCTTTACTGCATTGGGTACTGTATTGCGCAGTAGATTCCACATACCGTACGCGCGGTTAGCCTTCGCAAATATGTATTGTTTTGGACGCCCCTCCGCGAAGTTGTGCGCGAAGTCGCAATCATTTTTCCTTGCCCCCCCGCCAAGTTTAAAAAATCTTCCGAATGGGGACTCGATCCGCAGACCTCACGATTTGACTATGAAGAGGAGAGTTTGTAGGTTCGCGGACAGCTAACAAATAATCTCCATACCCCCCGCAAACCGAAACCAATGCATATGACCCCCCTCGCGGATGATTAAACAATTTTTTTTTCTCCCCCCGCGAAGGCTAACCGCGTGTAAAGTATTTGTGTATTTTTTATATGCAATGTGGCCGTTTTCACGTATCTCATTATGCCCGTAATTCACACCCCCGACCTAAAACCCTGCTTCACGGCAGATAGTGACCGCACCCAAAGCGCACCTGGAACACCCACTCGTCGTGTGATGTTTTTGAAGCCCTGCTGCAGTATTCCAGTAGACTTCAGTTCTGCCTCTGCCCCCACCTCACTATAAGGCCCCGCCCCCCCCCCCTCCCCGGGGACCCCAAGCTGTGGCGCAGTCGCACTCCAGTCTTGTAGGTGATGGGAAGCATGCTGCACGGTTTGACACGGTATACATTCAAGGGGTGCATGGGGCCCCTGGCACGCCCTGTATCACCCTGGCTCCCTCATCCACGGAACGAGCTGTATCTTTGTCCATATGGCCGCGATGGGCGTGGAAATGGGCGCGGTACCAAACCTCAAACCCACATTGAACATGCCCCCAACGCTGGACCCCTCTACACAACCAAGTGCACACATGCACAGGTGGTCATTGACACGCTGGCTGACACTCGCGACCTCCCCACGCTGTGGGATCACGTCCACCACACGAGCGCATCTACCAAGGTGCGCCAACCTATCAACGACAAGGCCACCTACCTAGGCCAGGTTCAGGTCTTGCAGTGTCTGTGCGATCGCCGCAAGTGACCAGGATGGGGCGCAGGGATGGACCATGCAGCACACGTCATTTGCCGTACGCTACAACTGCGGTTGCCTGCTCCAATACGGACACGCAGCCCACGGGTCTCACGCGTGCAGCAAGCAGACAGCACATGGGATGGGGCAGGGGGTGTGAGCGTCAACCTTTCCGGGAACTCTCTCAGTGCCGCTGATTGAACCCTGTGTTATCCGACTGCTGCACAGTGCATGATAAATCGATCTTGTTCAGGACGTCGCGTCGCTGAGGGCGCTGTGTTGCCCTGCCCTGCCCTGAGGAGGCGGGGCAAATTAGCACGGGCAAATTAGCACATTTTGCTACTTGGGAGGTGATGCCTGCTGCCTGGCTGTGTGCCCGGCGCCCCCCTCCTGGACTTTAGCTGGACTTATGTTGATGGACCCATGGCCCGAGGGGCAGGTCGGGCGGGGCAGCCCAGGAACCCCTGCTGTGATGGGAAATATCCACACACCCAGCCCCATGCTGGCCATCCATTTTTATTTAAAAAGGTTGAGCCATCTGGCCATCCCCCCCACCCCAAAAGGATGGAAACAAATGTTATTTAGGAGCAACAGTTTCACGAGCGCTAATGTCGTCTAGTGTCGCGCTGCGACGAGCATTCGCGAGCCCCGTCTTGCTGGCCCCTCCAAGGAGCATAGTAGCAGGCATGGGACCGGACCCCTGCAGGCCTGCGTCACCCCTCCCCGCCGCGCAAAAGTCCGGCATGGGCCCTGGCAAGATGCCTGGGAGGCGAGGGCGCGACAAATCGTGCTCCTGTGCGCACGGTGCCCCCGGCTGCTGTATTGTCTCTTGCCCACTTGGCACCACTACCAGAGCACCGCAGTCGCCCCGCAGCGTCACATCCGCATCGGACCTCATTATAAGACGCGATGATGGGTTGGGCGCACGCTAGTACCGCCTGGGGGCTTGCGGGGCGAACGCCAGCCAAAGTGTGAATCGGTGTTAGCACATCGGACTGCCGCGGCTCCAAAACAGCACTTCGGCCTCTCCCGCGGCTTAGACGCACTATTCGATGTGCATTGAAGCGATGTTCATCAGGGGGGCTGGTGCATGGGGCCTTGCATATGCATGGGCGCCATGCGTGCATGCGTACGCGCCCCTAGTGGCACTTGGGAGCCCCCCACTGGCCCCATCTTGCGACCTCGAGCACACCACACGTCTTGGGACCCAAATACTATGTATGTGGCCCGGGGGGGCCTCCAGCCATCTTGGAAAACGCGTTCGCAGGGGCAGAATCTGGGTGTGTGCTGATTTGCCCCGCTTGTCTCTTGTCGGGCCCGCCAGCCACCTGAGTTCAAATACAAATTGTAGGAGGTGTGGACCAGTCACCGCCAAACCAAATACACAACAGGAATGGCCTGAGAACCAGCCTTCTGAGACTGTCCCCACTTTTTTCAGGAACCCAGTATTGCACAGTCCCCACGCTTGTACCCCCAAATCCCAATTCATGGGCGATCCTCTAAAAACAAAAGGTTTTCGACGCCCTTCGGAGGGTAACTAGACAAGGTTGTGCATGCATGGCAGGGCATGTCTGCAGAGTGACCCTGGATTGCATGATGCCGTCGGGGGCGCAGCATGGGCCGGTCTAGGCGGATTTTGGTGATGAAATAGCCTAAAAAGGGCCCATTTTCAAAACAGGTCCAGGGACGGGAAACCAAATGGAATATGTCGCGACCCTGCGGCATTGTTAAAAGAGCATCTCGGGAATCCATTTCCGTCGAGATCTCCTTCCCCATGGGATCCTTCATTCGGGGCACCCCATGCAGTTCCAGCACTGCGCGCCATGCGCGACCACGCGCATGGTCACCAACCCCCAGGCGCATGGGCAGTTTCAGCACATTATTGGAAAGCCCTGGAATATAGCTGACTAATGCAAAGGGGGGGGGGGCCAGTTTTCAGACCCCATCCCCCAAAACTTCGAATTTCGAAGCCGGACCGGCGCCATGCCCTTCCCCTCGCCTAGATACGTTCATATCCATCATTACAAAAACGGGCCGCGGGGGGCTGGTCAGAGGGGTTACCCAAACTGTTATGTACATTTTATGTTTGGCGTCCGTTCGGCATGGGAGTGGGCGCGTTGGGCGCGTTGGATTCCCCTCATCAAGAGGAGCCCAAATCCAACCTCAGATCCCTCACACCCCCAATACATCGTGCAGGGGTGTGGGTGTATGAAGGGGTCCACACCGGGCGGTTAGTGTGGATCACCGGTTCACATCCCCTGGGAGCCAGAATGCTCTGCAGAACTCCGATTGGTTTGGGATGACAGGGATGTCAAATCCATGGTCATACATGTGGTTAAATAGTTGGGAGGGTGTGGAAGGGGCCTCGATGTGTGGGGCTGCACCTGGTCGTGTGGCCGCTTTTTGAGGCCAGTTTCAGGAGTAGGATTGGGTTGCAGAGCCTCCCAAATAGTGCCATGGAATGGGATCGATGTGACGAACGTACCCACCAAGTTTCGGCTGAAACAGATAAGGCTAGGGTGTACTTTGGGTTGGTTGGTTGGTTGGGGAACTTTTTAGAATAAAAATTGAGGATGGGGTCTGGAAACTATTCCCCCCCTCCCCCCTTGGACTAATGCACGTCTCATCGCCCAAAACCATCAAGTGTGCACAGAGTTATGACCGATCCTGTGTGGGCGCGTCCCCAGATCACCATGTGAGTAGGACGCCATATGGACAGGTTCTCGCACACGCAACGCCAGGTGTTCGCGCGGCATGCTTCGCTTCTTGTAGCATATAGATGCCCTTCAATGTCCTCGGGCGTGGCCCAGACGCTGTGGCTGGGCCTTTGCCGACCCATCGGAGGGTCTCTCCTCCGCCGTCCAGCCACTCGGCAGCATTTCCGCGCTCCCCCGTGCAGAAATAA
Organism: Chlamydomonas sp. UWO 241; assembly: GCA_016618255.1. Classification (NCBI taxonomy): domain Eukaryota; kingdom Viridiplantae; phylum Chlorophyta; class Chlorophyceae; order Chlamydomonadales; family Chlamydomonadaceae; genus Chlamydomonas; species Chlamydomonas priscui. The sequence continues at coordinate 1,791 of VFSX01000751.1, read as the reverse complement.
TCTCTTAGACGACTATACACGGCTATGTGAAGGCCCGTGTGCGCTGCGTAGGCCTGCACCTCGGCAGCGGGGTGACAATATTTTCACGACCTCACGCAACACCACCGCCTGCCCCCCCAGCAGCGGCCTGCGCCCCCAAACTCACGCAGCTAGTGGGGATGTGGATGAGTGTGTGCCAAGAGGGCATTGCTTGAGATGGCGACTGGAACGCGTGGGAGGTTCGCCCGTGGCGGGGTATGAAGCGTGGGGACTGAGCCAGTATTGTGGGAGATGTGGTGGTGTGAACCTATGTGTGCTCATTTGCCCCGCCTCCTCCTAGCGCTCACCAATAGAGTTATCCGCCGTGGGTCGCAGGGGAGAGGCTGCTGCGTGCTAGCTGATATGATGTTGCTGCATGGATGTTGCTGCATGCAGGGGCAGCCAGCCAGCCAGCCCCCAAAACCACCTCCTGCCCCCCTCCCCCCCCTCCCCCCCCCCCCAGGCCCATGCATGTCTGTATGGGTACAAAACAAACCTGTAGCCTCAAAGGGCGGCTGGTAGGGGGAGGGAGCACAGGCTTCCAGGCGCCCAAGTTGTCATTTACCCCCATGCGGCTCGTGCAGCCCGGTTTGGGGGGATTCTTGTAAACTCCAGCTGCAGCTCCTTATCGTCTCCTGTGACCACGCCCGTCTGGAATCAGATTCAGGGAAGAATGGGCTTCCTGGTGGTGCCCTCAATTGTATCAGGGGACTCTCCACCAAACCTGTTCTCATTACAATGTACCCCATTCACCCCATCACCACCCACCACAACTTTTTTTTTTTTACGATGTCAGATTAGCGGGGGGGGGGGGGACATATGAGAGCAGCATACCGTATACGGTGGTATAGTACTACGGACAGAAAAGGTTTTGCTGGTTGGTTTTCTCGATTGGGGCTCGATTAACGGGGGCGCGTTTTCGTCGCCGAGCCCTGGACCCAGCAATGCGGCGCTGCTGGTGACGAGGATCTCCGTGCCGCTGACGAGCGGAGTAAAATACGACTGGCCCGGCTCCTGCTAGACTGCCCTCGGTGGAACACTTCAGGAGCGGCTTGCCCAGCGCTGCCATGGCTTGGCGAGTAGCCGCGGCGCTGCAACGGCCCGTGCTGGGAGACGGCCCTTATCCTCCCCCCATGCAGGACGCCATGCGGCACCGATCTCGACGAGTTGATCGACGAGCGGAGGAGCTGGCGCCCGTCAATGCATGCTGGACAGTGCTCAAGATGGCTGCCCGTGGAGGCGGGCTACCATCACGGCTTCAGCGGTGGCGACCGCCGAGGCAACACCGAGTAAATCCGCTTCAGCAATCGCAGCGTTCGTCACCGCGCTCATCCTCGGGGTCGCTCGTCTGCCGGTGACTGGCGTTGGAAGGTCTTCAGGCAGCCTCCATGACAACTCTGTCGTCCATGCGCCCCTGGAGGGTGGGACCTGGCCATGCATGAGGCATGGGGCGCCGGCTGAGCCCCATGCAAACGAGAGCTGGACAGCCATGCACTGCCAGGCGGGGACCGTTCAAGTCAGCGCCAGTCGGCTCTGCCGGCTTGACTGGCCACAAGGCCACTACTGTGACCCTGAGGAAGTCCTCTCTTATATGCTCCTTGCCAGACATGTCTCTCAGAGACCGCTGTTTGGGGTGTTCTAGCCGGCGGGAGCGGTAGTCTATCGGCCGGGAGCCGGCGGTACTCTAGTACTTAAGTGTGCTGGAGTATCGGAGGGTGTCTCTAGTAGAAGAGTAGCCTGCTTAGCTGGAAACCCCGTGTTACTGTTACTGTT
>VFSX01000499.1:40000-120913 GCA_016618255.1 Chlamydomonas sp. UWO 241 | reverse complement strand
CCCACCCAAAACAAGGAAGAAACTCAAGAAACAGCATCGCGCGTGCCCTTCCCCTCAACCCCCCCCCCCACACACACACACCCAAACACTGAACCCTTAACCCTTCAACCTTCAACCCCAAACCCTCTTAGGCACGTGCCTCGTCCACTTCTACGGCGACCACTCCAACGCGTGGGTAGACCCCGCAAACCTCAGTGTGCGTGTGGTTGGGGCGATGCCGCCTACGCGCCGCGCTGCGCTGATCAGGTGTGGGTGTGGGGGGGAGAGGGGAGGGGGGCAGTGTGCGTGTGTGTCTCTGCGTGCGTGTGTCCTAGCATGTATGTGTCTGCACCTTGACGTGTGTGTGTGTGTGTGTGTGTGTGTGTGTAGCAGCGTTTATGTGGGTGGCGCTGATCAGGTGTGTGTGGGGAGGAGGGGAGGGGGGCAGTGTGCGTGTGTGTCTCAGCGTGCGTGTGTCCTAGCACGAATGTGTCTGCGCCTTGGCGTGCGTGTGTGTGTGTGTGTGTGTGTGTGTGTGTGTGTGTGCGTGTAGCAGCGTTTGTGTGGGTGGCGCGATACCGTCCGCGCGCCGATGCACTGGTCATGTGTGTGTGTCGGGGGGGGGGGGGGGGGGGGGGGCGGTAGTCCACTCCAATGCGTGGGTAGACCCCGCAAACCTCAGTGTGCGTGTGGTTGGGGCGATGCCGCCTACGCGCCGCGCTGCGCTGATCAGGTGTGGGTGTGGGGGGGAGAGGGGAGGGGGGCAGTGTGCGTGTGTGTCTCTGCGTGCGTGTGTCCTAGCATGTATGTGTCTGCACCTTGACGTGTGTGTGTGTGTGTGTGTGTGTGTGTGTAGCAGCGTTTATGTGGGTGGCGCTGATCAGGTGTGTGTGGGGAGGAGGGGAGGGGGGCAGTGTGCGTGTGTGTCTCAGCGTGCGTGTGTCCTAGCACGAATGTGTCTGCGCCTTGGCGTGCGTGTGTGTGTGTGTGTGTGTGTGTGTGTGTGTGTGCGTGTAGCAGCGTTTGTGTGGGTGGCGCGATACCGTCCGCGCGCCGATGCACTCGGGGGGGGGGGGGGCTGGGTATCCCTCCAATGCGGGTAGACCCCGCAAAACCTATCAGTCGTGCGTGTGGTTGAGGGCGATTGCCGCGACGCAGCCGCGCTGTCGCTGAGCACATGGTGTGGGACAGGGAGGGGTCAGGTGTGCATGTTGTCTAGCTGGCGTCGCGGTCCTACATGTATTATGTCGCGCGACTCAGCATGTGTGTGTGTGCGTTGTGTGTGTGTGTTGCTGTGTGTGTGTGTGTGTGTGTGTGTGTGTGTGTGTGTGTGTGTGTGTGTGTGTGTGTGTGTGTGTGTGTGTGTGTGTGTGTGTCTCAGCGTTTGTGTGGGTGGCGCGCTGCACTGGTCAGGTGTTTGTGGAGGGGGCTCAGTGTGTGTGGCTGCCGCGCGAGCAAGACCCCCCTCGTCACCGCGACACTCGCTAAGCTGGACGCGTGCTGCGTGGACAGCGGAGAGGAGACGGCGCGCACACATACACACACACATGCACACACACACACACACTCTCTCTCACGCACACGCACACACAAACATACACATACACAGAGAGAGAGATGTCGTTACGGAGAACTCTGCACGGCAGACCTAGATAGGCTGTTTCTAGTCATCAATTGAGGAGATTCCGTTTGAAGGCGGGAGACCAACCGTGTGCCAGCAAGAGGGTGAACAACCTCAATCGTAAAGCAGTGGGGGAAAGGGGCAGTGGCGGGTTATTGACGGCTGTGTTCGTCAATCCGCCTCGACTGAGTTTAAACTAGGTGTCGGTAGAAGGACTTCCACAGTTGTGGAAATCATGCGAAGATGATCCACTCGGTGGTGACTCGCTCGGCGAACTCGGGGCGCTCGGGGATGTCGCGTGTGAAGTTGAAGAGATGGATGTTTGCGGAGGGCGTAGAACGTGACGGAGTGGGCGCAAAAGTCACCGGCGTGAGCCGGAAGAAGGTGATGGCGCCGCCGGCATAGAGCGAAGTCGTGTCCGAACAGCGGTAGTTGTGCAAGTGGGAGGCAGTGGGAGGGAGGCAGCGGGAGGGTAGTCGGAGGGAGAGGGTGAGGGCGGGGGAGGGTTAGGAGGGGCGGGGGGCACAGGATGGGGTGGGGTGCAGTGGGGATGGAGGGGTGGAAGACAGGAGAAGGGAGGGAGGAGAGGGGAGAGAGGAGGGAGCCACACTGTGGCCCGGCCACATGGCGCATACATAGGCGCTGGTAGCATGGGGGGGTGCATGGGGTGCATGTGCGCGCATGGGGCGCATGGGGAGGGGCAACTCCATGTGACGAGCATGTGGGTGTATGGAGGTCGACGGGGCAGCAGTGGGATAAGCGGTGGGTCTCTTGAGGTGGGGCGTGGGGTCGAATGAACGACTGGGCGGTGGGCGGTGGGCGAGACGGTGGCGGCTGGAGGAACTCGGTAGCTCAAGTTGAGCGCTGGCTCGGGCCGCACAGCGGTCGAAGTGATGGCACTTAGATACCTGGGCTCCGTTGTCTGAAGCTGCAGAGCTGCGGGGGGAGGGAAATCTGTGCGGTAGGGCGTCACGTGCTTTTTGCCATGTGGAGGGCGTGCGAGAGAGTGCGGATGGACTGAGTTCCTGGATGCATGCGTCGACTGGCTGCTGAATTGGCAGCCCGACGACAGGGGCGTACGGAGGAGGAGAGGCGGCGAGAATCGGCGGCGGCATGGGTGAAGGGGGGTCGACGTAGCCACGAAGTGGGGCGCCCACGGAGTGCAGCGCCCACGGACACACACAAACACATGCCCCCCCCCCGCCACACACACGCAGCTGGGGCCGCCGCGCGAGCACGACACCCCTGGTCACCGCGACGCTTGCTGAACTGGACGATGTCTGCATGGCACACACACACACATACACACACACGAGCCCCCCCACACCAACACCCACACATACACACAAACGCAGCTGGGGCCGCCGCGCGAGCAAAACAAAACGCGTCACAGCGACGCTCGCTGAGCTGGACGGGTGCTGTGTGGACAGCGGAGAGGAGACGGCGCACACACACACACACACACGCAGCTGTGGCCGCCGCGCGAGCAAGACCCTCCTGGTCACAGCGACGCTCGCTGAGCTGGACGCGGTCTGCATGGCACACACACACACACTCTCGCACACACACACACACACACACACGTGCCCCCCCCCCATACACACACGCAGCTGGGGCCGGCGCGCGAGCAAGACTCCCCTCGTCACCGTGACGCTCGCTAAGCTGGACGCTGTCTGCGTTGACAGCAGAGAGGAGACGGCGCGCGCGCACACACACACACACACACACACACACACACACACACGCATACACACATGCACACACACACACACACGCACACACACACACACACACGTGCCCCCCCCGCGCACACACACAAACACGCACATACGCAGCTGGGGCCGCCGCGCGAGCAAGTCCCCCCTCGTCACCGCGACGCTCGCTGAGCTGGACGCGCGCTGCATGACACACACACACACTCACACACACGCACACACACACACACGAGCCCCCACCACACACACATACGCAGCTGGGGCCGCCGCGCGAGCAAGACCCCTCGTCACCGCAATGCTCGCTCAGCTGCACGCGTGCTGCATTGCATACACACACACTCCCTCCCCCCCCCGACAGCTGGGGCCGCCGCGCGAGCAAGACTCCCCTCGTCACCGCAACGCTCGCTGAGCTGGATGCATGCTGCATGGACAGCGGAGAGGAGACTGCGCGCGTCGCGCACGTGACGCGCGCGCTCCTGGGGTTCAAGTACGCGCAGTCGCGGCTGTGCAGCGCGTGCGGGGAGGAGGGAACGGCGGTGGGTGTGTGGGGCTTTGGGGGTTCAGGCGGGTTTGGGGTTCAGGGTCGATGTGGGTGTTAGCACGTGACGATTGCGATCCAAATGTTCAAATACATACAGTTGGGGCTGTGCAGCACGTGCAGGGAGGAGGGGACAGCGGTAGGTTTGGGGGGCTTTGGGGGTTGGGGATTGGGGCTACGGTGGTTTTGGGGCACAGGGCAGGGTGCAGGGTCGATGTGGGTTTTAGCACGTGGCGCGCACAATCGAAGGGTTCAAGTACGCGCAGTCGCGGCTGTGCAGCGCGTGGGGGAGGAGGGGATGTCGGTGGGTTGGGGGGTGATCAGGTTTTGTGGCTCAGGGCTTGGCATTTCTGATTTAGGGTTAAGGATCTAGGGTTCTGCGCTGGGGTCGCGAGTCCCCCCACCCCACTCCACACATACATACATACACCACGCACATACGCGCGCACACACACATATACACACACGCACACACGACCCCCTCCCCCCTCCCAAAAACAGGTCCACTCTGGCCACTGCCAGCGCTCCTTCCACCCTATCTGCCTGTTTCCTTCGGTGCTCACGGCAACGCACATGGCAAGGAGCACACACACACAGAGAGAGAGAGAGAGAGGGAGAGACACACACACACACACACACACACACACACACGCAAACCCCCCAAACAGGTCTACTGTGGCCACTGCCAGCGCTCCTTCCACCCTCTCTGCCTGTCTCCTCCGGTGCTCACGGCAGCGCACATGGCAACGGGCACACGCAAACACACATAAACACACACACAAACCCAGGTGCACTGCGGCCACTGCCAGCGATCCCTCCACCCTCTGTGCCTGTCTCCCCCGGTCCGCACGGCGGCGCACATGGCAACGGGCACCGAGAGAGAGGGAGGGAGAGAGACATACAAACACACACACACACACACACACAGAAATCCCCTAAAAACAGGTGCCGGTAGGTGCGTCACACACGACTGTAAAATCCATCATCATCATCATCATCATCATCATCAGGTGCACTGCGGCCACTGCCAGCGATCCTTCCATTCTCTGTGCCTGTCTCCTCCGGTCCTCACGTCGGCGCACATGGCGACAGGCGACGCATGGGCGTGCCCCAGCTGCCTCGAGCGCAACCGTGTTTCGGGCAAGCCGGGCGAGCATGACGACGAGTGCGAGGAGGTGTGTGTGTGTGTGTGTATGTGTGTGTGTGTGTGTCAGGTTTAAGGTTTAGTCGAGCTGGGGTAAACTTCAACACGCACACATGCACATACACACACGCACACACGCGTACACACACACACACACTCACATACACACATGCACACGCACATACACACATACACACATGCACACATGCACATACGCACACGCACACGCACATTCACACACACACATCCACACACACACACACGCACGCGTGCATGCAGGCTGCGCGCATGGGCCTCACGCCCGACTGGGTCATCCACGCAGCCGCATTCCACGTATTTGGCCTGCCCAAGCCCACGCCCGAGCAGCCGTTCATCAAGGGACTGCTCGACCCATGCACCAACAGCAAGGCCGCGCCAAACATCCCCGCCGAGGTGAGACAATGGTGACGATGATGATGGACGATGGTGGTGGTCCATCTTACAGTTCGTCGGACGCCGGTTGCTGGCGCACAAGACTTGTGCTGGTGCGTGGCCTGGCTGTTGCTGTTGCTGCTGTGATGACTGCTCGCTGCTGTTGTGCTGTCACAGCACCCATATTATGCACGACAAGCACACCGATGGGCTGCTATGCTCACTTCACTGCTCACTGCTGCTGTACTGTCACTGCTGTGCTGCTGTGCTGCTGCTGCTGCTGCTGTTGCTGCTGCAGCCGCTGTCACTGCTGTGCTGCTGCTGCTGCTGCTGCTGCTGCAGCTGTTGCTCACTGCTGCTGCAGCTGCTGTTGCTGCTGCTGTGCTGTCACCGTTGTGCTGCTGCTGCTGCTGTGCTCACTGCTCACTGCCCACCGATCACTGCTCACTGCCCACCCCTGCTGCGGCTGCTGCTGCTGCTGCTCACTGCTTGCTGCTCACTTCTCACTCCTCACTGCCCACTGCTCACTAACCACTGACCACCGATCACTGCTCACCGCCCACCCCTGCTGCGACTGCTGCTGTTGCCGCTGCGTTGCTCACTGCTTGCTGCTGTGATCACTGCTCGCTGCTGTTGTGCTGTCACCGCACGCATAGTGAGTACGACAAGCACGCCGATGAGCTGCCATGCTCACTGCTCACTGCTGCTGTGCTGTCATTGTTGTGCTGCTGTGCTGTTGCCGCTGCCGCTGCTGCTGCTGCCGCTGCTGCTGCTGCTGCCACTGCTGCTGCTGCTGCTGCCGCTGCCGCTGCTGCTGCTGCCGCTGCCGCTGCTGCTGCTGCCGCTGCTGCTGCTGCTGCTGCCGCTGCTGCTGCTGCCACTGCTGCTGCTGCTGCCACTGCTGCTGCTGTGCTCACTACTCATTGCTCACTGCTCACTGCTCACCGCCCACCCCTGCTGCGGCTGCTGTTGTTGCCGCTGCGTTGCTGACTGCTTGCTGCTGTGATCACTGCTCGCTGCTGTTGTGCTGTCACCCCACGCATATTATGTGCGACAAGCATGTCGATGGGCTGCTATGCTCACTCCTCACTGCTGTTGTGCTGTCACCGTTGTGTTGCTGCTGCTGCTGCTGCTGTTGCTGTTGTTGCTGTGCTCACTGCTTGCTGCTTGCTGCTCACTGCTCACTGCTCACTGCTGCTGTCACTGCTGTGCTGTTGCTCACTGCTCACTGTCCACCCCTGCTGCGGCTGCTGTTGTTGCCGCTGCATTGCTCACTGCTTGCTGCTGTGATCACTGCTCGCTGCTGTTGTGATGTCACCCCACACAGATCATGTACGACAAGCACGACGACGGGCTGCTCCACAGCAACAGCTGGGCCGGACACTACATCATCCTGAACCCTGACTACAGGTAACGATGGCTTGTCATGTCTTCTTATGCAAGTATGTTCAGTTTCCAGAGAAAACGGATTGGGGTTTAAGGTTTAGGGTCAGGGCCACAAAATCCTCAACTTTGATTTAGCCGTCACCTGCAACCGGTTGCAGGTCAAGGGCTATGGGTCAGCTGCCCTACTACAGACCCATTGTCTGATCCGCGCAAGTGAATGTGGTCAAAACGTCTGAGGCGGTCAGGGGTGCGCCTCAGGCGGTGGTGGGCGCCTAAGGCAGCGCCTGAAGCGATCAGGGGTGCGCCTCAGGCGACGCCTGAGGCGGTCGGCGCGCCTGAGGCGCCGCCTGACCCGCGCAAGTAAACGCGCCACCTCCGGCGCCGCCTCAGACGTTGGGAATGTGGTCGGGCTGGGCCGGCCACTACATCATCAGTTGGTGTCTAGGAGTCTAGTCTAGGAGTTCAGCCAGGAGTGCAATCCTGTGCCCCTAGTCGAGGCTGCAGGACTGCCCCGTCTGACCCGCCCTTGCAGGCGTGGGTTCCCCCACGATGGCATAGCTTACGTCCAGAAGAGGTGCATCGGGCGCAAAGCCAGGCAGCAGGGATCAGCTGGAATACAGCCAAGTGAGCTAATTTGGCCCCTGAACGAAATTACCCCGTATCCTCCTAGTCGCTGTGCTCCCCTGTCGCTGCTCCACCCACCACCATTGCTACCACCAACACCACCACCATCCGCCATCCATCGCGCCCTGCAGGTCGCAGCTCGGGTGGCGCTTTGTGAACCGCGCTTTCGACGAGGTTGAGAACTGGCCGTGCCGGCCGTAGTGCTCCTCGACCGGGCGTCCACTCACCTCCACCCCCACCCCCACCCCCACCACCGCCCGCCACTCCCACCACCATCACCATATTGGATATTGAAGCTTGCTGGCAGGCATACAGGAGATTGCTTGCGAGCGTTGAGGAGATGACTGGCGGGCATGGAGGAGATTGCTGGAGCCAATGGCGGCGGCGGGACTAGTGGTAGAACACAGGCGCACAACAACGATGCATCGCTGTCACTACCTGGGTGGTATATAGTGGATCTGGGGGCCTATTGCCCTGTCTAGACCCAGTGCGTGAGCGCATATGGGGGTTTACCCTCACTCCTACCAGGTAGCCAGTCAGTTTCAGCCTGAGTGAAGCTGAGTAAGAAAAGTGTCGGGCGCTAGCGCCGACACAGGTCTTATACATCTGTACTGGTGTCACACAGTCAGTAATATCCGTCATCATGATTGGCAAAATATGACGTCGCAGGTCGCAGCTCGGGTGGCGCTTTGTGAACCGCGCCGTCGACGAGGTCGAGAACGGGACCGTGCCGGCCGTCGTGCTGCTCTGCCGGGCGTCCACCGACTCGATGTACTACCAGCGGCTGCGCCCCTTCCCGCGCGTGCTGCTGCGCCGCGGCGCCGCGCTCTTCAAGGTGCGTCTGTTTGGGTGTGTGACGCATGGTTGGCTGACGCTTGCGCGGCCTGGTAGAGCCCCCTGTACTTCTAGTCTAGGCCTTAACTCTAGGAAGCCGGAGAACACCCCCGGGTTCCTCCAGGCGCGTACATGTTCAACATGTGAAATCTGGGGCGTGTCCCTCGACACATATACAACCGCACGCCAGCGGCCGCGCCCCTTCCCGTGCGTGCTGCTGCGCCGTGGTGCTGCGCTGTTGAAGGTGCGTCTTGTTGGGACTCCCTCACAAGCAATTGTAAGGGTCAGAACTGGACTTGGATCTAGGCGGTGGTGCTAGGACTAGAAGGTAGTCTTTGCTGGAAAGCCAATGTTACTGTTACTGTCTGTTGGGGCACTGGGGTCTTTGCGCATGTGCGCGCTCGGCACCAAACACGCGCACACACGCACGCTCGCTCGCTCGCTCTATCACTCATCCAGAAATCCGTCCTCCCTTGAACCTGAACCCATAACAAACCCAGGACCACGACCGCACGCCGATTGGTTTCGGCGTCACGTGTTCCTGATCTCGCCAAGGCGTCGCGCAAAAACCCTCTCCCGAACAAAAACCGAAACCCGCCGCAAAACCCTCGACACTCCTATCTCGAGAACCAAAACAACTGAACCCAGACCCAAACTTTCACAAACCTAAAACGCAAACCCAGGATAACGACCGCACGCCGATTGGTTTCCGGCATCGCCGCCTTCCTCATCTGCAAGTCCTCGACCGAAAACCCTCGCCTGAATGAAAATCGAAACCTGCCGCAAGACCAATCTCGAGAACCAGAAAGAAAGAAAAAACGCAATCCAAACCCAACCCCAGGACTACGACCGCACGCCGATTAGTTTCGGCGTCGCCGCGTTCCTGATCGCCAAGGCGTTGCCAAGGCGTCGTGCGGAAACCCTCTCCCGAACAAGAACCGAAACCTGCCGCAAAACCCTCGACACTAATCTCGAAATCATAACCAGAAAAACAGAAACAAACTTCAACTCAACCCCAGGACTACGACCGCACGCCGATTGGTTTCGGAGTCGCCGCGTTCCTGATTGCCAAGGCGTCGTGCGTCGAGATGTACGAGCGCTTCCACGAGGTGATGAGGACCTGAAGAATATAAAGAAGACAAGCATGGAGTCATGCGTGCAGACACACACACACACACACACACACACACACACACACACGCGCATCAGTGATGCAGAAAATATTTGGCGAGATTGCTGCTGTGGGACGCGCGGAGGCCGCAGCCGGGCCTGCCGGCCTGGCGCTGGTACGCGGGCTGTAACGCGCTGATACACAGATGTTTTTCCCGGGGGCTGCGCCCCCAAACCCCCGCAGTTCAAAGTAGTTTTGTTGATGGAACGGTAGTCCCCTTTTTACGCCGTCTGTGCGCTGTCTGTGCGCTGCCAGTGCACTGCCCTCTCATTTTCTCTCCTGATTTCTCCATTTTTCTTACTTTCCTACTTTCTCTTTCCCTGCAGGGCACAGGCCAGGCATAGGTGCCCTTAACACATCACAAAGCGTGTCGATTCTCGGTGGAAATCTGCACATCTGTACACATCACCCTCGCCCCTGCGCCGCCCTCTGCGCGCGCACGCTTGCGTGGCCCAGCGTGGATCAACACACCCAATCTTCTCCTACAACAGACGAGTAGCTGGAATGAGCGTAGCACGACATGACCCCCCCCCCCTCCCACCCCCAACACACACACCTGGCCCCCAACTGCCGCGCATGGCGCGCGCGCACGCAAGCGGTGGGGCCGGGGGCGCAGCGGAAGCCAGCGAGCCACAATGGCATTCTGAATTCGATGGCATACTAATGAATGCTTTGGTTTGCAGTCTATGGAAGCAGCCTGGAGGGGGCAAAAAACGCTGGCGAGGGCTCATGGTCGCCCAGACGAGCTGTCGCGTATGGGACACGCGTGTTTGCATGCATGCATGCAGCGGGCGCAGCCCCCGCAGGTGAAATCAGAACCAGTGATGCATTGTGTGTAAGAACAGAGAATGGAATGACCTGCTTCAGAAGAGCCAGACAGAGAGGAGGGGGAGATCTTGGAGGCGGTCACACTTGAATCAAGCAACAACAGTGTGACCAACCATCTCCGCCTCCTCCTCCTCCGCTCCCTGCGCACACTGCGCGCTCATCGGATCCCGTGCTAGCTGCGGTATACCCTATGTGTGCGCGTACAGCGGTGCGGCGGAGCCGCGCCACGGTACGCGCAAGGCACGGCGCGGCTCCGCCGCGCCCTCCCACGGTACGCGCACGCCCCGCCAAACGACCCTCCAACGGTACGAAAGTATCCGCGTACCGCCTTTCTGCAACACTGACGCGCATGCACACACACAAAAACAAACACACACACACACACACTAACACACATGCGCACACACACACACACACACACGCACACACACATGCTGCCGCATACACAGACACGCATACAGACACGCACACGGTATACCTCCGCTCCGAGGAAGTACTGATGATGATGGCTATGGCAGTCTGTGTGATGCCACTAGTGGTACATAAGACTTGTGTTGGCGCTATGACTGCATCCCGGCGGGCACTCGTCGCATGCCGCAGAAAAATCCATTGGCCCACTCGCACAAACACCAACTACATGGCACACTGGCAGATGTTCTCCGACTGAGATGGCGTGCATCCCTGGATTCTTACTCTGACTCTCTCTCTCCTTCTATCGCGACTGGTGTCACACAGATTGTAATATCCATCAGCATCATCGCTCTCTCGTATCTCTCTATCTTCTCTCTTACCCCTCTGACTCTCTCTTATTCTCTCTCTCTCTGATCTCTCTCTCCCTCTATTCTCTCTCTCGCTTTACTCTGTCCCGCTCTCTTCTCTCTCTTCTCTTTCTTTCTCCCTCTCTCTTCTCCCTCTCCCTCTCTCTTGTTCCCCTCCCTCTCGCTTCTCTCTTTTTCTCCCCCTCTAGAGAGGAAGAGAGAAGAGAGGGAAGAGCTCTTCTCTCTCTCTTCTCCCTCTCCCTCTCTCTTGTTCCTCTCTCTCTCGCTTCTCTCTTTTTCTCCCCCTCTAGAGAGGGAGAGAGAAGAGAGGGAAGAGCTCTTCTCTCTCTCTTCTCTCTCTCCCTCTCCATCTCTTTCTTCTCTCCTTTTTCAAACACACACAAACACCACCACCTGCACACACACAGAGGCTTTCTCTGACTGGGGCGAGGCGTGCATCCCTGGACTCTCTACTCTGACTGTCTCTCCTCTCTTTCTCCTCTCTTATTCTCTCTCTCTCTCTCTCTGATCTCTCTCTCCCTCTGTATTCTCTCTCCTTCTCGCTTTACTCTCTGCCGCTCTCTTCTCTCTCTCTTCTCTTTCTCTCACCCTCTCTCTTCTCTCTCTCCCTCTCTCTTTTCTCCCACCCTCTCTCTTCTGTCTATCCCTCTCGCTTCTCTCTCTTTCTCTCTCCCTCTCTCTGCTTTCTCTCTTCTCTTTCTCCCTCTCCCTCTCCCTCTCCCTCTCCCTCTCCCTCTCCTCTCTCCCTCTCCCTCTCCCTCTCCCTCTCCCTCTCCCTCTCCCTCTATCTCTTCTCTCCTCTTTCAAACACACAAACACAACCACCTGCACACACACAGACGTTCTCTGACTGGGACGAGGCGTGCATCCCTGGAATCTTACTCTGACTCTCTCGTATTCTCTCTCTCTATATGTATATATCTTTCTGATCTCTCTCTCCCTCTCTTCTCTCTCCCCTCTCGCTTTACTCACGCCCGCTCTCTTCGCTCTCTTCTCTTTTCTCTCCCTCTCTCTTATTCCTCTCCCTCTTGCTTCTCTCTTTTTCTCTCCTTCTAGAGAGGGAGAGAGAAGAGAGAGAAGAGCTCTTCTCTCTCTCTTTTCTCTCCCCCTCTCCCTCCATCCCTTCGCTCTCCTCTCTCTCACACACGCACATCACCACCTGCACACACAGGCGTTCTCTGACTGGGGCGAGGCGTGCATCCCGATCGACAAGGCGTTCATGTGCGTGGCTGTGTGTGCGGTTTAGGGTTTAGGCTTTAGGCTTTAGGCTTTAGGCTTTAGGCTTTAGGGATTAGGGTGGCTGTGTGCTGTTATGCGATGCGCTCTGCTGTGTTGTGCTGGTTCTTTGTGGTCACCTCGGCTGTGTCTTCAGTTATGTATGGCGCACTGGGCAGGCACACACACGCACTGGTTCTTTTGCGGGTGTAGGTTCAAGATGTGTGTGTGCATGTGTGTGTGTGTGTGCGTGTGTATGTGTGTGTGTGCTATGCCGTGTCCCGATCGACAAGGCGTTCATGTGCGTTGCTGTGTGTGCATGGCTGTGTGTGCATGGCTGTGTGTGCGTGGCTGTGTATGCATGGCTGTGTGTGCATGGCTGTGTGCGCGTGGCTGTGTGTGCGTAGATGTTTGTTGTTATGTGATGCGCTCTGCTGTGCTGCGCTGGTTCGTTGTGTTCACCTCGGCCATGTCTTCAGTTAAGTATGGCGCACTGGGCAGACACACACACTGGCTCTTTGGCAGGTGTGGGTTTAAGTTGTGTGTGTGTGTGTGTGTGTGTGCAGTGTCCCGATCAACATTGGCGTTCATGTGCGTGGCTGTGGTCGATTTTACAGTCCGTCGGACGCCTTTGATGGCGCATTAGACCCTAGGAAAGAGGCCGGCAGCTGTCAAAATTAGACCCCTAGCATGCCATCTGCCATCATGATTGCTGTGCACGCGGTGCGTGTCTCAAAACAGGCGACAAGGAAGTCAGCCAGCTCGTGCCAAAACCTGGGGTTCTCCTGGCCTGGCCGAGGATTCATAAACTCCCGCATCCGCTCATCTAAATCGGCCTCCTCGGGGCGAGGGATGGACCGAAACAGGCTGTGGGCCTGCACCCGTGCCTCTTCATAGGCAGGGCACTCAAATACCATGTGTGCCTCATCCTCTAGGCTGTGTGCATGGTTGTGTCCTGTCATGTGACGCGCTCTGCTGTGCTGCGCTGGTTCTTTGTGTTCATTTCGGCTCTGTCTTCAGTTATGCATGGCGCACTGGGCAGACAAACACTGGTTATTTTGCGGGTGTGCGTTTAAGTTGTGTGTGTGTGCGTGTGTGTGTGTGTGTGTGTGTGTGTCTGTGTGTGTGTGTGTGTGTGCTGTGTCCCGATCAACATTGGCGTTCATGTGCGTGGCTGTGTGTGCGTGGCTGTGTGCTGTCATGTGACGCGCTCTGCTGTGCTGCGCTGGTTCTTTGTGGTCACCTTGGCCGTGTCTTCAGCTATGTATGGCGCACTGGGCAGACACACACTGGTTCTTTTGCGGGTGTGGGTTCAAGTTGTGTGTATGTGTGCGTGCGTGTGCGTGTGTGTGTGTGTGTGTGTGTGTGTGTGCTGTGTCCCGATCGACACGGCATTCATGTGCGTGGCTGTGTGTGCGTGGCGGTGTGCTGTCGTATGATGTGCTCTGTGCTGCGCTGGTTCTTTGTGGTCACCTTGGCCGTGTCTTCAGTTATGTATGGCGCACTGGGCAGACACACACTGGTTCTTTTGCGGGTGTAGGTTCAAGTTGTGTGTGTGTGTGCTGTGTCCCGATCGAAAAGGCGTTGATGTGCGTTGCTGCGTGTGCATGACTGTGAGCTGCGCTGTGCTGCGCTGTGCTGCGCTGTGCTGAGCTGTGCTGAGCTGTGCTGTGCTGTGTCCTGATCGACACGGCGTTCGTGTGCGTGGATGCGTGTGAGTGGCTGTGTGCTGTCATGTGATGTGCTCTGCTGTGCTGCGCGGGTTCTGTGTGGTCACCTCGGCTGTGTCTACAGTTATGTATGGCGCACTGGGCAGACACACACACTGGTTATTTTGCGGGTGTGGGTTCAAGTTGTGTGTGTGTGTGTGTGCTGTCCTGTGTCCCGATCAACATTGGTTTTCATGTGCGTTGCTGCGTTTGCATGCCTGTGAGCTGTGAGCTGTGCTGCGCTCTGTTGTGCAGTGCTGCGCTGCGCTGCGCGTGTCCCGTAAGTGCGTGCGGCTTGTGCCCTCAAAATCCTTGACCGTCTAAGGCCCATCAACCGTTTGGCCGCAGGTCCACGCCCGAGTTCCCAGCGCTGCTCTCGCGCCTGCGCGCATACAGGTGAGCAGGTTGTGTTTCAGGGTTCAGGGTTCAGGGTTCAGGGTTAAAAAAAAAGGTTCACGGTTCAGGGTTCACGGTTCATGGTTATGGGTCGAGGGGCTTGGGGCCAACATGAATGGTGGTGGGTGGTGGGCTGTGGGGACTGCTGTCATGCCTAAACGCACGTACAGGTGGGTGACAGGTGGGAAAGGGTTCAGAGTTTCAGTTTTCAAGTCTTGTTTTGGGGGGTTTCTCAAAGGGGGCGTAGGGTTGAGAGCGTTAGGCTCTGGGTTCAGGTTGAAGGGTTGGTGGTTTAGTTTTTTTAGGACTGACGGTTAAGGGTTCAAAGCGCATCTCAAAGGTGGGTGGTGGATGGTGGGCGCTGCTCTCGCGCTTGCTGGTGGGTACGGGTTGGTGGTGGGGCAGGGTCGGGTCAGTGGTGAGGCCGGGTCGTGACATGCCCCCCTCTTTGGATTCCAACGCCACCACACACACACTCATCCAGGAACGAGCACTCACACACACACACGCAGAGAGAGAGAGAGAGAGAGAGAGAGAGAGAGAGAGAGAGACATTCGTTACAGTTCCCACCGCACGGGCAACCTGGATTAAGGCTCATGCCTGTGCTAACTAAAGCACACACACCGGCAATCGTTTCAGAAGTCGAAAAACACCCATGGATCTTAACTTCGTTTGCTGCGGGTGACCAACCATGTGCGCTCGTACAAGAGGATATCCATGGGCTTGGGGATTTTACTTTATTGGTTCTTGTATCATTGGCTTTCATCATAAAACGTTCAGTTGAAGTGTTGCTCATGTGGTTACGGTTATGGTTGGGCTGTTGCCGCCTCACACACACATACACACACACACACTTCCAGCGAGGAGAACCAGCCACGACCACTGTGTGTGGTACAGCCTCTATGCCAAGTTGACACACACGCACACACACACACACACACACACACACACACACGCGCACTGGCAAGCATACACACACACACACATGTACACACAATAACACTCAAACACACACACGCACACACACACACACACACACTGCGCCATCAAAGGCGTCTGACGGACTGTACAATCGACCACACACACACACACTTCCAGGGAGCAGCACCAGCACGACCACTGTGTGCAGTGCAGCGTGTGTGCCAAGTTGGTACACACACACGCACACACACACACACACTCTCTCTCTCACACACACACACATTGCACAACCTTGCAGGCAGACACACCATCCTCTCTGATGCATCCCCTGCCCCCTCTCTCCGCACACACACACACGCACACAACACACACACACACACACGCACGCTCAGCGAGGAGCACCAGCGCGACCACTGGGTGCAGTGCAGCGCGCCAAATTGGCGCTCACACACACATACACGCACACACACACGCGTGCACACACACACACGCACACACACACACACACACACACATGCACACACACACATCACCTTACAGGCAAACACACACCATCTTCTCTGATGCATCCCCTGCCCCCTCTTCCCGCACACACACACACACGCACACACACACACACACACATACACACACACACACACACGTTCAGCGAGGAGCACCAGCGCGACCACTGGGTGCAGTGCAGCGCGTGTGCCAAGTGGCGCATGATATCGTACACAGCAATGTCACAGGTGTGTGTGTGCGTGCGTGCGTGCGTGCGTGGGTGGGTGGGGGTGGTGGGTGGGCGGGGGGCGGGCGGCGGCGGGCGGGCGCGGTGTGTGTGTGTGTGTGTGTGCCAAGTGGCGCATGATATATTATACAGCATTGTCGCGCGTGTGTGTGTGCATGTGTGTGTGTGTGTGTGTTTGTGTGTGTGTGCTTCTGTGTCTGTGTGTGTGAGTGCGACGCCGTGCGTGTGTACATGTGCGCTATGCTGTGCTGTGCGGTGTGTGCGGTGTGCACGCTGTGCACATGCTCACCCAAATGCTTACATGTGTGCGCAATCTCTTTCAATCTGCTGGTTGTGTCACAAACAACAATGATCTATCGCCAATCACTCTCTCACTCCTCACGCAGCGACTCTCTCACTCAGTCGCGCACTCACTCACTCTCACGCGCACACACACACACACACACACTCACACGCACGCACACACACACACGCACGCATGCTCACATGCACGCGCACACACACTTTCTTGCGTATGCACACACTCACAAACACGCACGCATGCACATTCGTGTACACATACCATCAGGTTGCCAGCCAGTTTCAGCCTGGAAATGAGTGAAAGTGTCGGGCGCTAACGCCAACACAGGTCGCACACATCATCACTGGTGTCCCACAGACTGTAATATCCATCATCATCATCACTCTCTCTCCAACACACACATGCGCATGCACGCACACATCGCACACACACTCGCACTTATCTTTCAAACACACACCCACAGAGACACACACACACACACACACACGCGCACACACACACATGCACACACACTCTCTCACACACGCCCACACACACATGCATTTGCACACACACACACACACACACGCACGCACACGCACACGCACACATGCAGGTACGCGACACCGAGTGGACGTGCAGCGCGCTGCGGCCGCCACACTCAAACTGCGAGACGCCGCTCACGCGTTTTGAGGCATGCGGCATTCGCTACTCTATCACGGGCATGGGAGACGTGTGGTGGGTGGAGGAGGGGCTCGTGCAGGTCATATGATATGGCACCTTGCAGTGCCTGCACTGCGCGTGCGCACGTGCTTCGCCACGTTGGCACGTGTCTCCCATGAACGAGTTTGCCTGCGCATGTGTGCATGCCATGTTGCTCACGTGCAGGTGTGAGGCGCAGCAGCAGGGCATGGGCAGGCATGTGTGGCAAAGCACAGCAGCAGGGGCCACATTGAGCCCTGCCATGCACCCTGCCATGCCCTACAGAGCAGCAGCAGCAGCAGCAGCAGCAGCAGCAGCAGCGGGACTCGTGCAGGTCATATGATACGGCACATTGCAGTGCTTGCACTGGGCGTGCGCACATGCTTCACCACGTTGGCACGTGTCTCCCATGAACGAGTTTGCCTGCGCATGTGTGCATGCCATGCCGCTCACGCGCAGGTGTGAGGCGCAGCAGCAGCATGCCTGTGCCCGCACGCATGCTGCACACGTGCAGGTGTGAGGCGCAGCAGCAGCACATGGGCAGGCACGCTGTGTGGCACAGCGCAGCAGCAGAGACCCAAAGAACCAACCAGAGAATGGCACCACATGCCTGTGCATGCACGCATGCCGTACATGCGCAGGTGTGAGGCGCAGCAGCGGCGCATGGGCAGGCACGCTGCGTGGCACAGCACAGCAGCAGAGACCCCCAGTGAATGAGCCCTGCCCAGCCCCTGACACTCCATGCCTATGCACGCACGCATGCCGCACATGCGCAGGTGGGAGGTGTAGCAGCAGCGCATGGGCAGGCACGCTGCGTGGCACAGCACAGCAGCAGAGACCCAAAGATTGAACCAGAGGATGGCACTCCATGCCTCTGCACGCACACATGCCGTACATGCTCAAGTGGGAGGCGCAGCAGCAGCGCATGGGCAGGCACGCTGTGTGGCACAGTGCAGCAGCAGAGACCGAAAGAAAGAACCAGAGAATGACACTCCATGCCGGTGTGCGCACGCATGCCGCACATGCGCAGGTGGGAGGCGCAGCAGCAGCGCATGGGCAGGCACGCTGCGTGGCACAGTGCAGCAGCAGGGACCCCAATGAATGAGCCCTGCCATGCCCTGACACTCTATGCCTGTGCACGCACGCTTGCCGCACATGCGCAGATGGGGGACGCAGCAGCAGCGTGTGGGCAGGCAAGCTGCGTGGCACAGCACAGCAGCAGCAGGGACCCAAAGAATGAACCAGAGAATGGCACTACATGCCTGTGCACGCACGCATGCCGCACATGCGCAGGTGGGAGGCGCAGCAGCAGCATGCAGGCCTGATTGCATGTGCGCTGACGAATAAATCTGCTTGCGCATGCGTCGCGTGCAGGTGGGAGGCGCAGCAGCAGCGCATGGGCCCGCGTGTGCTGTGTGGCAGGGCAGAGACATGAATAAACGCGCCCTGCCGAGCCCTGACAGTTTCCATTTGCACGCGTGGCGTGTAGGTGGGAGGCGCAGCAGCAGCGCATGGGCCGGCCTGCGCACGGCGGCGGCGGCGGCCGCCTGTGGGAGGGCGAGGACGGGCAGAGCGTGGGCGCTGCTGTCGCGGGCATGGGGCGCCGGCGGTCGAAGCGGCGGAGGGGCGGGTGAGAGTGGCGGCATACTCATGTAGAGAACCCGTGTCGTGTCGGGAGGTCGACCCGTCCCTCCCACCCGCGTACCCAATGCACACGCACACGCCCAGCCCTACCACATTCACAACACCTAAGGCGGCGCCTCAGGCGTCCCATTCCATGGTGCAGATCAGCCGGCGCCTTAGGCGCTCCGACCGCCTTGGGCGCCGCCTGAGGCGCACCCCTGATCGCCTCAGGCGTCGCCTCGGGCATTGTCCAAAACGCCTCAGGCGCCACCCCGACCGTCTCAGGCGTTATGATCGCATTCCATGGCGCGGATCAGACGTTAGGATTTGGGTAGGGCAGCAAGACGCCTGTTGACACAGCCACCACCCACCACCCATCACCCGCGGTGGCAGGGGCGTGGTTTCGGAGGAGGCGGAGGAGGACAGAGAGACGGCAGCTGATGCAGCAGACTGTGCCGGGGCGCCACAGGCGCAGGCGCAGGCGCTGGTGCAGCCCGGGGGGGCGGGCATGGAGGACGGGGGTGCGGAGGGCTGCACGGGCGGCAGCAGCGGCGATGGCGCAGGCGCGGGCAGCAGCGGTGGCGGTCGCGAGCCGGAGGGCTACGCGGCCTTCGCGGGCTGCGGCAGAGGCGGTGGCCGTGGCGGCAGCGTTGGCGGTCGCGATGGCGCGGGCAGCAGCAGAGGCGGTGGCGGACTGGGGGCGTACGCGGGAGGCAGCTGCGTCGGCCACGCGCGCGCCGGGGCCAGCGCTAGCCTGGCGCGCACGGGGTCGCTGCTTGACGTCGGCCACGCGTGCGCCGGGGCCAGCGCCAGCCTGGCGCGCGCGGGGTCGCTGCCCGGGGGAGAAGGCCTGCACGGCGATATTGATGACGCTGGGGGGATGCTGGGGGGTTGCCTGCTGTGCGGGGGGGCTGGGGGGATGCTGGCGGGGCGCATGGGGGGGACGTGCGCGTTTGGCGGCGGGGGCGCTGGTTTCTTGCCGCTGCTGCTGTCGGATATTGAGGAGGACGCGCGGCTGGCATGCAGCAACGAGGAAGGGGATGATAGGGAGGAGGAGGAGGGTGAGGAGGGGGAGGGCGCGATGATGATGCTGGGCAGCGAGGAGGAGGAGGGGGCGGAGGGGGACGAGGAGGGGTTTGGCAGCGAGGAGGGGAGCAGCGGCGGCACGGATGAGGGGGAGGAGGTGGGCGAGGGCGTGGAGGACGGGGAAAGGGGGGAGGAAGGCTCCCCCTCCCATGGCGGGGTGGAAGGGGGGCGGGGGCAGCAGCCGATGCAGCTGCTACGGCAGCAGCAGCAGCAGTGGCAGCAGCAGCAGCCAATGCAGCATCAGCAGCATCAGCATCAGCAGCAGTCAATGCAGCAACAGCCAATTCAGCAGGAGCAGCAGCCAATGCAGCAGCAGGAGCAGTCAATGCAGCAGCAGGCAATGCAGCAGCAGCAGCTAATGCAGCAGCAGCCCATGCAGCAGCAGCAGCAGCAGGGAGGCACCGAGGTGGGCGGCGCCGCAGCAGGTGGCACCACCGCACCGCTCGTGTCCACGCCGTCGCGCAGCAATGCGACAGTGGTCGAGGTCAAGCCGGCTGGTGCACCGCCCGTCCCTGACCCCCCATGGCCCCCGCATGCGCGTCCACCGTCTATGAGTGGTCCACCATCAGAGCCCCATCAGGTCTCCCTCATCGGAGCTCCGACATCCATCGGCGCTGCACCATCAGAGCTCCATCAGAGCCCCATCATCGGAGCTCCATCGTCCATCAGCGCTGCACCATCAGAGCTGCATCAGAGCCCCATCATCAGAGCTCCGTCGTCCAGCAGCGCTGCACCATCAGAGCTGCATCAGAGCCCCATCATCGGAGCTCCGTCGTCCAGCAGCGCTGCACCATCAGAGCTTCATCAGAGCCCCATCATCGGAGCTCCGTCGTCCAGCAGGGCTGCACCATCAGAGCTGCATCAGAGCCCCATCATCGGAGCTCCGTCGTCCAGCAGGGCTCCACCATCAGAGCTGCATCAGAGCCCCATCAGAGCTGCATCATCAGGGCCCACAGCTCCCAGCACCGCAGGGCGCACAGTGGGCGCTGCGGGCACCTACGCAGCCTCGGTCTCACTAGAAGCAGCAGCAGCAGCAGCAGTAGCTGCTGCACCAGGAGCAGCTGCACCAGCTGCACCAACAGCAGCAGCAGCAGCACTAGCACCAGCACCAGCAGCTGCCGGATCCCCATCACCAGCAGCAGTAGCAGCCTCAGTCTCAGCAGCACTACCACCAGCATTGCCACCACCAGCACCATCACCACCAGCAGGTGCATGCTCATCCATCAGCACACCTGTGCTGGAACCGCTGGAGCTTGCTCGACAGGCGAGTCGACTGCCCCGCACTGCCCCTTGTGTGGCGGTGGCAAACACACACACACACACACACACACACACACACACACACACACATACATACACACACACACGCACACACACACACACACAAGCACGCATGCACACACATGCACACACACACACACACACGCACACACACACACACGCACACACACATGTGAGCACATGTGCGCATGCCGCCCGACAAGCTCCCTTTGCGGCACCCTTCCCGCCACCACCACACCACAAACACACACACACACACACACCTTCCCCTTCCCCCCCCACCCCCCATCCCCACCCCACCCCAAACACAAATGCACCTGACCCCCCTCCCTCTACACACACACCTGTCCCATCACACATACTCCTGACCCCCTCTCCCCCCCCCCCCCCCACACACACACCATGGGTCTAATACGCCATCAAGGGCATCTGACGGACTGTGAAATCGACAACACACATCACGCAGGCGCGCATGCTCGCGAGCTGGCTGTTTGTGGGCGGTGCCACCCCCACCTGCACACACTTGCACACACACACACACACACACACATACCACACGCACACACCTACCCCCCACCATCACCACCACACGCACACTTACACACACACACACACGCGCGCACACAGACGTGCATGCTCGCGAGCCGGCGCTTAATGGGCGGCGCGGCTCGCCTTTAAGGGGGCACACACACACACACACACGCACACATGCAGGCACGCATGCTCGCGAGGCGGCGGTCCATGGGCGGCGCGGCACACCTCCACGGCGGCTCACACGCATACACACACACACACACACACACAGGGGGGTCACACACGTACACACACACACACACACGCAGGCGCGCATGCTTGCGAGCCGGCGGTTCATGGGCGGCGCGGCACACCCCCACGGCGGCTCACACTTCAACGGCGGCGGCGGCAGTGGCGGTGGCAGCGGCGGTGGCGGCAGTGGCAGTGGCAGTGGCGCACACGGCGGCAGCGGCGGCGGCAGCGGCGGCGGCAGCGGCGGCGGCAGCGGCGGCGGCGAGGGCCGAGCAGCGGGTGGCGGCGGCGGCGCGCGTGGCATGGGCGAGCGCATGAGCCTCGACGCGGGCCACCCGCTGATGGTGGGGACACACACGCATGGGCGCGTGCGAGATCGCACACACGGATGCACGCATGTGTGCAGGCTCTCTCACACACACAATCTCTCACACACACCGACACACTCACCCACACACACACACACACACACACATGGGCATGGGCTTGCGTGCCTCTGGCTGGCTCTCAGAACCGCGTGGGTAGCATTTCTTTGTTGTTCGTCACTACGGGGGACAGTGCTGGGGGGCTGTGTGTGAAAGCCTTGCTGGATGTAGCTTTTGGGCCCGTTGTGTTTTGCTCGGGGTTCAGGCGCTACTGTTGTGTCATGCTTTCGACGACGACAACGACGCACACACACACACACACACACACACACACACACACACACACACACATGTTGATGTTTGCGATGTTCAACCTCTCACGCACACACGCACATGTGTATGTTTACTCTCATTCTCCCTGACACACACACACACACCTGCTTGTGTTGTCAAGTTGGCTGCAGCACAGGAAGTGGTGCGGCATGCGGCGGCAGGCGTGGCGCAGCGCAAGGTGTGGGGTGGGGGTTTCCGGGTCTAGGGCTTTAGGGTTAGGGCTTCGAGTTGAGGCTCAGGGTTTCGAACCGCTGGTGATGGCCGCTTGTGTATGAGCGATGCGGCACGCGGCGGCAAGCGCGGCGCAGCGCAAGGTGGGAGTCAAGGATTAGGGGGTGGGGCTTCGGGTTAAGGCGTGGGGCTCCGGGCTAGGGCTACGGTTTTAGGGCTTCCGGTTGAGGGGTGAGGGTTCCCCCGCGTGTGTTGGCTGCGGAGGTAGTGTGGCACGCTGCGGCAGGCGCGGCGCAGCGCAAGGTGTGGGGTGGGCTTTGGGGGGCTAAGGATAACGGTTTGTGTAGGGGGTCGTGGTTGGGGGTTGGAACCGCTCGTGGCGGATGCGGCGCGCAAATGGTGCAGCACGCGGTGGCAGTTGTGGCGCAGCGCAAGGTGGGAGTAAAGGATTAGGGGGTGGGGCTTGGGGCTTCGGGTTTAGGCGTGGGGCTCCGGGCTAGGGCTACGGCTTTAGGGCTTCCGGTTGAGGGGTGAGGGTTCCCCCGCGTGTGTTGGCTGCGGAGGTAGTGTGGCACGCTGCGGCAGGCGCGGCGCAGCGCAAGGTGCGGGTTGGGCGTTTACGAGTCCAGGGCTCAGGGCTTAGGGTTTAGGGCTAAGATGTATCTTGGACGAGCACGCAGCGCACGAGCATGTACACACACACCCACACACAAACATGCGTGCAAGCACACACGTGCAGGTGCTCGAGCTGCAGCGGCAGATCGCCGATGAGCGTGCGACGCACGCGGCACGCCTGGTGGTGCTCTCGCGCCTGGAGAGGGACGCAGTGCACGAGGCAGAGGCGCTCGCGCACGACGTGCAGCAGCACGCACAGCAGGAGCAGCACGAGCAGCAGCAGCTGCAGCAGCACGAGCAGCAGCAGCACGAGCACGAGCAGCAGCAGCACAGGCAGCAGCACGCGCAGCTGCCCACCGCAGCCGGCGCGCCGCCGGCAGCGCGCAGCAGCGCTGGCAGTCGCGACGGTGGTGGCGGTGGTTGTGGTGGTGGTGGTCGCGATCGAAGTGGCGGTCATGGTGGTCGCACTCGTGGTGGTGGTTTTGGTGGTCATGCTGGCGCTGGTGGGGGCACCGGAACTGGCAGGAGCAGTGGCGCTGGCAGCGTACTGGCTCCGGCCAGCCCCCGGGCGCCTGCCGCGCGCCGCGCGTCGGCGCGTGGCGGCCGGGGCTACGCGCGCGCCCCCGCGGGGCAGCGCGCGCCGAGGCAGGCGCCACTGGGCGGCGCGGCCTCTGCCGCTGGCAACGCCGCCGCTGCCGACACTGACGACGCCGTGCTGTTGTGGCCCAAGGGAGCGACGTGCAAGCGCCACGCGCGGGCGCGCGCCGGCGAGGAGGCGCTGGCGGCTCTGTGCAAGGGCCTGCAGTCGGACGCGGACGTGCCTGCGCCACTGCAGCCTGCAGGCACGCCCGTGCAGCCGCAGACGCAGCCGCAACCGGCGATCCCGATGGCGGCGATTCCGATGGCAGCGGCGGGGCATCGGGCGGCGCAGCCGCAGCCGCAGCCGTGTCTGGCGGTTCCAGCACCAGTGGCGGCACAGCGGGCGGCGCAGGCACAGACTCACGCGTGCGTGGCGGTTGCAGTGGCAGGCGCGGTGCAGCGGGCAACACAAGCGCAACCGCAGCCGCGGCTGGCGGTTCCAGATGCAGCAGCGGCACAGCGGGCGGCGCAGGCGCAGCCGCAGTCACGTCTGGCAGCCCCAATGGTAGGAGCGGTGCCGCGGCCGGCACAGGCGCAGGCACAGCCTCGTCCAGCAGTTTTAGATGCAGCAGCGGCACAGCGGGCGGCGCAGGTGCAGACTCACACGTGCGTGGCGACTGCAGTGGCAGGAGCGGAGCAGCGGGCGGCACAGGAGCAGGCACAGCCTCGTCCGGCAGTTCCAGTTCCAGTGGCGGTGCAGCGGCCGGCACTGGCGCAACCACAGACGCGTATGTCGGTTCCAGATGCAGCAGCGGTGCAGCGGGCGCCGCAGGCGCAGCCGCGACCGGCGGTTCCAGTGGCAGCGGCGGCACAACTGGCGACGCTGCTGCTGGAGATGCAGCGCCGCTGCGCGGACGGCAGCAGTGGGCCACCCCAGGCGACGGCGGTGCTGCAGGCACTGGCGAAGAGCCTGGCTGCGCCGCGCTCAGGGCCCGCCCTGCCCTCTGCTGCTGCGCCGCGCCTAGGGCCTGCCCTGCCCTCTGCCGCTGCGCCAAGCACAGTGGCCACGCTGCTGGGAGTGTTATCCGTTGTTGCGGCGCAGCAGCCGGGGGGCGATGTCGTGGCATGAACGGCCGATGTTACACAGGCGTTAGCAGCCGAGGTCGATGCTGATGAATTCGGATGAGTTTCCCTCTAGCGCAGCGCAAGTGACGTGTTATCGTAGTCGTTTGCGCAAGCATACGCGTCCCACGCACACAAGGTGTGGTACTGACATGCGGGGGTTATTCTGCTCGCATATGGCGTGACACTTGGGGCATGTAAAAATAAAATACACCAGACCTTTGTACATACCACTAGACTACATCGTTGGCTTGAAAATCTGTGGCCGGCGCGACCCAATCTTGACGCCCATCGACGTGGTCATGGTCGCGAGCGCGACGGCGAACGCAGTCTCTGCGCAGAAGGGGAACCCGAAGTCCAGCGCGAACTTGTCGTTGCCAAGCTTGGCCAGCTGCAGCATCACGGTGGTGCCCGCCTTGCCCTGCTCAAAGTCCCACGCAACAATCTGGATGTTCTTGGTCGACGCGGACCGCACCTTCCTGTCGACAAACTCGAGCGAGTAGTGTCCCTCCCTCTTGTCCCACCGCGGCTTCTTGGTCGTGAGCATCGCGAGGCCGCGCTCGCCGTCGGGTGACAGCTCCTTGATGCCCGCGGATGCGAGCGTGCGCTTGAGGGCGTCGGGGCCGTCGGGCGTCCACTCGGAGTTGGGCATCACGAGCGCGGCCTTGATGCAGAGCAGGCTCCCGCCGTTCGACACCGGGTCAAAGGACATGCAGAGCTGCTCCTGGCCGTAGCCGTGATGGATGTCACCGCTGTGGCTCTGCTTCCACAGCATCCACGTCGAGTCGGCAAACGGGCACTTCAGCTTGGAGAGGGACACCGCGTCGGACCGCTCCTCGTCCATCGAGATGACGAACGTGGTGCCGCGGCTCTTGGTGCGCGTCGCCGCCGACATCAGGAACGCCCCTCCCTTCTCGATGAACATGCTCAGGGACGACGTGGTGCCAAACTTGCTCTTGGCAACCTGGATGATGCAGCGCGCAAAGCCGTCGCTCGGCGCAGGTAGCGCGAGGCAATCGGTCGCGAGGCCAGCGGCCAGCAGCTGCTTCATCTCCTTCTCCCACGCGGTCGACGCCTCGGGCAGGTTCAGCTGCATCGGGCGCTCGTCAATCGGGCTGGGCCTCTGGCTGGGCTCAGCGGGCTTGAGGTTGTTGGGCAGACGGGGGGAGGGGCTGGCCTGCGGCGTGATCTCCGGCGAGTCGTCGTTGTTGAACAGGGGGTTGAACGGCTCAATCACCGTGTGCTCGCTTGGCATCCTGTGGGGGTGGTGTGAATGAGGGGGCGAGAGGGGGGGGGTGAGATGTGGTGGCGTCTACTGGCAGTGGAGCCGGCGCGCGTGGTGGCGTGCTGCGGTGAGTGTGCAGGAGCGCATACGCAGGGGCACCCCCCCCTCGTGCGGCAGCATGCGGAGCTGGCGCGTGGCTCAGTTGGGGTGGCAATGCTGCTGCTGCTGCTACTCCCCCTAGAGGGCGAGGCTACCACCCACCATGCGTTGCGCGACTTGCGCAGCGAGTTGTTCATCGACTTGGTTTGCGAGTTGAAGAAGTCCTCTCCCCGAATGGAACCAGAGCCGGGGCTGAGCTCCCTTTGGCTCTGGCTCATGGAGCTGGGGCTTTGCATCGAGCTGGTGCTCCTCTTGCTGCGCACGCTGGTGTCTGCGAGCGTTGGGAGGGGAGGGGGCAGGTCAGGGGGCCGCATGTGTATGGCTCCTCAACCCATGCACACAGCAGGCTGGCAGCGTGCACAACTGCTGCTCTGTGTTTAGATTGGCTGCTGGCAACGTGCCGCTCGCGCTGCGGATGAACAAAGAAGCCATTCAAGGCAGGTACCACGCAGTGTCCCTCCCACCTCGGTCCCCCCTGCGCTGCACGTCGTCCTGGTCCTCATACTCCGCTTCAGGAACCTCGATGTGCTTGTAGCGCCATCCGTTGAACTCAACCTTGGTTTGCATGTGCACAGGGGCAAGCAGAGGAGGAGGGAGTGAGCTACATGGGCAAGGGACCGACCTGGATTGCCTGCGTGCCTGCCCGCTGTCCCACATGCCCCCACTTATTCGCGGCCGACGTTCTGGCGGACGGTGCGTGAAGGGGGGGGGGGCACCGAGCTTGCAGCGAAGCCAATCGATCCCAGTGCACGCGCGGCCACGCCGCACCTTGGTAGCCATGATACGCCTTCTCCACGGGTCGGAGTGGGGCGTGGATGCCTGTGTTGTTGCGCGTGGCGATGTGGATAGGCTGGATCAGAGGCTTGCCACACCGGCATGGACCCTTGCCCGGTGTGGAGAGACGTCTTCGATTTTACGACGTAGATGTTCAGAACACTGTCGGACGTCCCTTTTTTAGTTTTTTTAGCCTTGAGCCAGGTATGCGGTGTTGCCAGCAGCGTCATGGTGTGATGTGCGCACAGGGGCAGGCTCCATGGTGTGCTCCCTTCATGGCCTTATAGGAAAGAAACAACCCTTTATTGGGCAAGGGACAAGGGCTTCATGCTACAGCTTCAACACTGTCCAAAGTGCAGATGGGGTTTGGCAACAGGGATAGGGGTGAGAGCGAGATCTGCATGCATGCTACCGACCGCCGCCACCCTGGTAGTAGTTGGCGCCCCCGCCATGAGCCTGCCCAGGCATCGGCATCGGCGCCCGCCCACCCATGCGCTGCTGCTGTTGCTGCTGCTGCTGCGCCATCAGTTGCTGCATCAGAAGCGGGTTGATTGGCTGTTGGTACATGCCCGGCGGCATCGCCATCACAGGCACCGCGCCACGCGCCATCATGCTGTTGGGATCGTATGCGCCACCGGGCGGCCGCAACGCCTGTGGGTGCTGCATCGCCTGTGGGTGCTGCATCATCGGGGGCGGCATGCCGTAGTACACGGGCGCAAATGTGGGCATCGCACCGGGCGACTGCTGCTGCTGCCGCTGTGGCTGCTGCTGCTGCTGGCGCTGCTGCTGCTGTTGTTGCTGCTGCCCCATCTGCCCCATCTGCTGCTGCCCCTGCGTCGGCATGCCGGCGCGCGCCGGCTGCTGGAACTGCAGGTGCTGTCCCATCTGCTGCTGCTGCTGCTGGAACTGCATCATCAGTTGGCGCTGCAGCTGGGCCATGTCCATCACCGGCTGCCCGCCACCGCCGCCGCCCGGCTGCCCGCCCGTCGCCTGCTGCCCGCCACCGCCCGTCGCAGCCAGCAGGTCCTGCAGCGCCTTTGCAGTCAGCGGCGTGCCCGCTACGCCCCCGTCCCCCTTCCTCGCTCCCTGCTGCGCCGGCTTGTCATCGTCGTCACCACTCAAGCCGAGGCCCTTAAGAATGTCGTTGCCGTCGTCGACGTCGACGTGGTCGTCGAGGCTCTCGGCACGCACCTGCTGCCCCGAGCCGCCCAGCTGCCCGAGCAGTGACTGCAAGCCGCCGGCGCCGGCCTGCTGCGGCTGTGGCCGCTGCGGTTGCCCCTGAGCATGACCCTGCTGCGGCTGTGCCTGGTGCTGTGCCTGGTGCTGTGCCTGGTGCTGTGCCTGGTGCTGTACCTGGTGCTGTGCCTGAGGCTGTGCCTGCGGCTGTGCCTGCGGCTTCTGGGCGTTGGCGAAGAGCGCGGAGATGCCCGCGTTGACGGCGGGTGGCGGGAGCTGCGGCGGCTGCGACGGCGGCCGCGCAGCGCTGCCACTCGACGCGGACGCGTAGTGCTCAAACATCGCAGCTGCAGCAGCCTGGCTCGGCGGGTGTGCGGGCGCGGGCGCTGGCGCGGCTGCCTGCTGCTGTGGTGCACCGCCGCCACCGCTGCTGCCGCTACCGCCGCCGCCGCCCCAGATGCTGCTGATACCCGATGGCAGGTCAGAGTACCCCTTAGGCTGCTGCTGCTGGACGGGCTGCTGCGCCATGCCGGGAGGCGCCATGCCGGGCGGTGGGCCCTGCGGCGGCGCAGCGGGCTTCTTCTTACCCAGCATGCTCATCAGAGCCTGCGCCGCAACGGCGTTGGACACCTGCGGCACACGCGCCTGCTGCGCCTGCGGCGGGGGCGCGGCCGTCATGCTCGCCTCCAGCTCAGCGAGCGTCATCGCGCCCACGTGCTTGCGCCCGACAGGCGGCGCCGCGGCGGCGGGGGCCGGCGGCACCATGCCCGTCGCGAGCTGCTGGAATGAAATCTTGAAGCTCTGGGCGGGCACGGCCGGCTGCACAGCCCGCCGCACGGGCACGGGGACGGGGATGAGCCCGCCGCCGCCGCCGCCGCCGCGCGCATTGTGCGACTCTTCCATGAGGTCATCGTAGTCGGCCTCCTCGTGGTCAAAGATGCTGCGACGTGGCGCCGCCACGCCGCCCGCCACCCTCGCCGCCTTCTCCGCCTCCAGCTGCTTGCGGAACTCCTGGCGCTCGGCCTCCATCTCCTCGGCAGTCATGCGCGGGGGGGGCCCGCCGCCGCCGCGCGCGGCCGCGGGGCGATTCGCCCCTGCCTTGCTGCTGTAGTCGACCTCGTCGTCGTCCCAGCCGCCGTCGTTGGGGTTGGGGGCTCTGGGGCGCTCGTTGCGCCCGCTGTGGCGGTCTCCGCCACCGCCGCCGCCGTGCCCCCCCTCGCCACCGCCGCCCCAGCGCGGGTCCGGCTCGCCTCCGCCCCTCGGCTGCCGCTCCCCGCCCCTGGCGTCCGGTCCCCGCGGCTCGCCCCCGCCCCTCGCCTGGCCGCCGCCGCCGCCGCCGCGTGGCGCGCCCTCTCGCTCGTCTCCCGCCCAGTCCTTCCAGCCGTCCTTGGTCGCTGCAGGCACGGGCGCGTCGCCACCACGCCAGCTGTCGCCCTGCCTGGTGTCGCCCCACCTGCCCTTTGGCCGGTCAGTCCCAGCAGGCCCCGGCTTGACAAAGCCGCCTGGCGGCTCCACGCGAGCCCGCTGCAGATGTGCGGCGCGGGCGGGACACATGCATGCACGGGTGAGGGTGCTGGCACTAGGGGCGCGGCTCATGTGGGGTCAAGACGGGCACAGCTGCCTGCACAGGGGGCGCGCATGCATGCGCCATACACGCGTCACAGGGGGCGTGCATGCACGCGCCATGCACGCGCCATGCACACGCGCAGCGCACCTCGGGCTGGCTGGCCGGCAGCAGCGCGACGCGCGCGTGGCGGCCCGCGGCGTTGCCCCTCTCGCGCCCCTCCCGCTCGCCGCGCTCGCCTTCCTTCCATATCCCTGCGAGGCCGCCGCCGCTGTGGCCGCGCGCCGCCGCGCCTGCAATCGGGTCAACCGCCAGGTCGTCCACCAGCCGGCTGCGGATCGGGCCTGTTCGCACGCGCACGGGGCATGCGTGTGTGGTGATGAGCGCAGGCGCGGGCGGAGGGGGGGGGCGGGGGCATGCCGCATGTTGGGAGAGCTTGCCCTCCGCGCCATGCGACGGCACCGCATGCACCGCATGGCCCGCTGCTGTGAAGTGGAGGGGGGGGGGGGCGGGGGCATGGCACATGTGGGGAGAGCTTGCCCTCCGCATCATGCGACGGGCACCGCATGCACCGCATGGCCCGCTGCTGTGCAGTGCGCTCTTGCGTGCTGGTGCGCATGCGGGCACAGGGGAGGCACGCACCGCGCGCGCCTGCATGCGGCGCCCCACCTGCGGGCGACCTTGCAAACGGGTGCGCGCCTGCGCCCACCACGTGCGCGCCCTCGACGTGTGCGCCCCCCGGCTGCTGCTGCTGCTGCCGCGCCTGCGCCCCAAACCGCCCCCCTGCCGCCCAGCTCGGCTTGAGCGGCGGGTCGGCGTCCGAATGCAGGCCGCGCTCGTATGGGATGCGCTTGTCAAGGTCCCTGAAAGCGGCCAGGGGCGACGAGATCCGTTACAATGGATGCCCATCATGGGCATGGCATGCCCCACCAACCAGTACCCCACACGCACGCACGCACGCACACGTGCTGCCTCACCTCAGCTCCGGCGGCTCGAGGCACAAATCGGCAGGCACCTTGGTGGACAGCGGACCGTAGCGGGCGCTCAGCATCGATGCCCTGCGTTTCGCCATGGGGGGGGGGGGTCATGCATGGGGTGAAAGCGTGCATTCAGCATGCGTGCGCCAGCGCATGGGGGTGATGCCATGCGTGCGCTCAGCATCACGGCCCCTGCGTCATGGCGGTGGTGCATGGAGGTCCAACTGGGACATCACCATGCGTGCGCTCAGCATGGCCATGGCGTGGCATTGATGCGTGTGGGGGGGTCTCCATGCGTGCACCAATGCCGCGCCTGCTCCCCCCCGATCGCAGCGCATGGGCCACGCACTTGTTGTACTTGAGTCTCGGTCGGTTCGTGGCCAGCACGCGTGCGAAGATGGACGCGGTAATGCTCTCAACGGTCTCAGGAACAGGAACAGGAATAGAGCTCTCCGCCTCTGCCTCTGCCTCCGCAAACGCTGCGCGCACGTTGTCAAACGCATTCCCCACGATTTGCCGCACGAGCGCTGCGACATCTGGGGGCGCAGGGTCCTCCTCTGCCAGCTCCACCACTACGTTTCGATTCACATGCGCGCACGCATCCATCACTACGCGAGCGAAGATACGCTCCACCAGGCTCGCCACCGTGCTGACGGGACCATCAAGCTCCATCCAGCTGGAAAGCTCGAAAAGCCCAGCACAGTCCTCGCCAAGCGCCAACCCGAAGCGCGGCGTACTATCAGTGAGGGCGTCCAAGCGGTCAGGAGGATGGAGGAATTCTCCAGATCTACTGATCTTGTGTGCACATGTCGGCATGTGTGGCAAAAGTCCATGTCACACCTGAATTCCACCGCGTCAAATGCTTGCAAAGGGCCTCTCTCTCTGTCTATTTCCTGACTTACTATTTAAAGTAGTAGGGCAATGCCACCAGGAGCGGTGAAAGGCGAGAGAATGCGTACACGTGGGGAGCCCCCGGAGGCTGCCCAGGGGGGGGGGCCTGCCCAGGGGGGGCTGCCCAGGGGGGTCCTGCCCGGGGGGGGGGGGGGGGCCGGGGCTGCCCGGGAGGGGGGGGGGGGCTGCCCGGCACACGACACGGCGCGCTCAGTCGCTGGGCGCGCCTTGCGCTGCTCCGCCTGCCTCCCCCATCTTGCGCGCCAGCCGCGCCTTGCGCCGGAGCTCCGCCCCCATCTCCCCCTTCTTGCCATGAAACTCGACCGCCCGCCGCGCCTTGCGCAGCGCCTTCTTGGGCGACAGCTGCTTCGTCTGCACCTCATCCTGGCCAGGCTGCCGCGTCCGCCCCTCCTCCGCCTCCCCCCCGCCTCTCCCCCGGCTGGGTCCCTCTTGTGAGTCTCTCGGGTCCCTATGCTGGAACCCTACTACTCTGGGCGCGCCCCTCCGCTGGCCGTGCGACCGCCGCGCCCACCCCTCGCCTGGGTCCGCCTCGTCAAACCAGTCGTCGCGCGTTCGCCCCTGCGCCTGCGCGCGCGCCCGCGCACAGACCCGCAGAACGTCGAACAGCGCCTGCAGAGACGCGGTGTGTGTGGGCGGAGGGGCGTCGTGTGTGTGTGTGTGTGTTTGTGTGTGTGTGCGTTGTGTGTGTGTGTGTGCAAGGAGGGAGGGGGGGGGGGCGTTGGTCAGTCCACCACCGCGCCACCCCCGTGCGACACAGCGCAGAGCGACGGGCAGTTGAGGTGGGGGCGAGCAGCACGAGCAGGCATGCACCGCCCTCGCCCGTCCCTCCTCACCCCTCCCGGTCCCTCCCCTCCCCTCCTCCCCTCCCCCCTCCCCTCCCCTGCCTCCTCCCCTCCCTCCCCTCCCCTCCCTCCCCCCCTCCCCCTCCCCTCCCTTAACTCCCCTCCCCCCCCCTAACTAAACTCTTAACCCCAAACCCCCACACTCCCTCCCCCCACCTCAAGGTAGTCGTCCGGCGGGTGCTCCGACGCCGCAGCCGCCTCCAACCGCTCCGCCGCGCGCCCAAACGCGGAGCGCACGTCGGCGACGCGGTACGTGCCGCCGCACACGTTGCGGTTGGCGAGTGGGCAGTCGACCGTCAGCCGGCCGCCGCTGAAGCCGCCGCGCTGTGTGTGTGTGTGTGTGTGTGTGTGTGCGTGTGTGTGTGTGGGGGGGGGCAGCCAGCCAAGAAAGTAGATGATGATGATGATGATGATGATGATGGTGGTCACAGTCAGCAAGCCTTTAGTCAGCAAGTTTTTAGTTAGATGCCAGTGCCTCAGAGGCACCCCCGACCCCCCAAACCAAGGATAATATCCACTCGATTCAGGCGCTGGTCGGTCACCCGCCATTCGAAAGACATCCCAGTGCACGGGTCGGACCTCGTAACAATTGCCGGGTTGTATCGCTGTTAGTAGTACAGGCATTGCCGTTGTATGCGGACGGCCTCATGTAACGCTCGGTTGGTTGGTTGGGGGGGGGGGGGGACACTCGTGACCTGCTGTCAGGAGCACTGACAGGGGAAGACACAGGGGCAGCCATAGTACTGCAGGGGAGTGTGAGCTGTGAGCGGCGTTCACACCTCTGAGCCGTTCACACCTCTCGAGACGTTCACACCTCTGAGACGTTCACACCTCTGAAACGTGCACCTCCGCGGGCCTGTGAACCCCGGCCGTGCTCCCACGGGGAGGGAGTTAGATCTGGGGGCCGAGTGCCCTGTCTAGGTCCAGCCCCGACCCACTAGCCCCCCCCCACGAGTGGCCAGCCACATGTCTGTAGCGCTCGGGGCGTTATACGACGAGCAAGGTCGAACACGCTGCCGGTAGGTGCGTCACACACGACAGTAAAATCCATCATCATCACCTCTGAGACGTGCAAGGCAGTGCGTGGTTACTCCAAGAGCAGCGGTGAGCCTGTTCCTGACCAGTGACCCCTGGGAATGATAACTGTATTACCCCCCCCCCCCCCGGCTCGAACAACTTTCACCGCTCGTACCAGGTGCAATACATAGCGGGTGTCCACGCAACGCATGCTGTTGTGCTGCTCTCGGCGAGAGCTTTCCAATGCAGCCCTCAACGCCCTCTCCCACCAAGTGTGGGACGGTTTTCTGGGGAATGGGAAATCCGGCCCCAAGCGGAATACGGCTTGCAGGGGGATTACTGTTACTGTTGGGGGTGGGCCTTCCTGGTCCCTTCATGGTTCTGGCGTGACAGCCGGTGATACCTGGGGTCTGCCTCTGGCTGCTTCAGGGCTGAGCGTGGTGCCTAGCTTGCAGTGCTGCTTGCTTGGCGCCCGCCAAATCGTGTGGGTGGCGCTACCGTGGGTCACTTTTGTAGCTTGACCTTTTTGGTGGGCCTCGTGCCGACATTTTTTGTGTCCCGCTGGAACTCTGGAATTGTGACCGCCGGCAGTGGATGTAACCACCTCGAAAAAAAACGATACCTACCGCAAAGCTGCCGCCGCGCTCCTCGCTGTACGGGAGGCTCCCCTTGGGCACGACGCCGCCGTTGCGCACGCTCACCTGCGTTGGTGTGCACACACACGGGTCAGTGTGCACACACATATGGGTCAGTGTGCACACACACATGGGTCAATGTGCGCGAGTGTACACGAGTTGGTGCACACACACAGAGCATGCACAGATGCGCAGAATCAGCCTCGGGGCTCGGGTTTTACCCGCCTCGTGTGAGAGCGTGTCATGCATCAGTGCATACATGATGATGATGAGAGTTTTACAATCCACTTCTGGCGGTCACACGTACGGTTCCAAAGCTCCAGTGGGACTTAGAGAAACAAGGCTCAAGGCCCACAAAAGGTCAAGCTACAAGTAGCCCACGGTAACGCCATCCACACTTGGTGGCGGGCGCCAAGCAAGCAGCACCACTGTGCAGGCTGCACACCCAGCCCCTCAAATGGCCAGAGGGCGGACCCAAGGTATAAAACCATGAAGGGACCAAAAAGCCCTCCCCAGACCACCGGAAGCGGGGCTAGTAGCACACCCGCCGCAGCACTCTACTCAGCGACCACACCGCACCCGCCACCGCACGCGTGTGGCGCCACCTCCCCTTCAAAAACACCCCCAGAGGGAATGCCATCTAGCAAGCAGGTGCAGGCACCCGCTCGCCGTCAACGACGAGGCGCGCGCGGTGGAACTGCGCCCGCTTCCCCGCAACCTTGGCGGCGAGGAAAGCGGGCCACAGCGCCTGGTGCTGCGCCTCCTCGCGGTCACTGAGGACGTCGAAGACTGCAGTCGAGTCCACGCAGCGGCGCAGCTCGTGGCGCCAGCGCACGACAGTGTCGGCCACGGCGTCAGACGCCACGGTGAAGAGCACACGCAGCACACCGCCCCCGCGTGGCTCCACGCCGATGATACATGTATATGGAGCATGCACAAGCAAAAGGGAGCGTGCACAAAAGGGAGCATGCACAAAAGGGAGCACAAAAGGGAGCATGCACAAAAGGGAGCACAAAAGGGAGC
Organism: Chlamydomonas sp. UWO 241; assembly: GCA_016618255.1. NCBI lineage: Eukaryota > Viridiplantae > Chlorophyta > Chlorophyceae > Chlamydomonadales > Chlamydomonadaceae > Chlamydomonas > Chlamydomonas priscui. The sequence continues at coordinate 85,686 of VFSX01000499.1, read as the reverse complement.
GTGCACAAAAGGGAGCATGCACAAACAAAAGGGAGCGTGCCACAAAATCTGCATGGCGCCGCGAGAGTTTGGAGAGTGTGCGCGCCCAACACAGTCCAACACACCGCTTCTACGTTCTACTAGTGCGCTCGGGGGGGTGGCAACCCCCCGGGCGCGCTGCGATCCAGGTGTCGACGACGCGAGTCCGATGACCCTGTAGCGTAGAGCCAACCCAAGGAGGGCATACCGGCCCGGCATCACAGACGGCCAAGGACGCCTCGCGGACTTGAGCTGGCTGGCCGCGGATGCGAGCAAAGGGGAAACAAGGCACCCCATGCATGCAGCCTTTTCCTGCCCAGTCCCCGCGTGTAGCGGGGCACGCCTGGCGACGCGTCCAAGTCGTCAATCAGAACACCAGAGTGGCTACGTTCAACGTGCGGACATGTCCTGCAGAGGACGAGGGACTGGTCAAACTGGCGAGTCTGGTGCAAGATTGCGCCAAGCTTAGCGTCGGTGTTGCAGCGCTTCAGGAGCTGCGCAGGACCGGCTCCGGGGAGACGCAAGTGGCTACGGGCGACACGTCGTGGACGCTGCTATGGTCGGGTGGGGAGCACCGGCAGCGTGGGGTGGGCTTGCTGTTGTCCCCTGCATGGGCATCGGCACTCATCTCCTGGGAGGCGGTGTCCGACCGCCTCATCCAGGCCCGCTTTGCAGCGGACCGTGGGCAGATGATCACCATCGTCAGCGCCTACAGTCCAACGGAGGCAGCGAGCGACGAGGAGGCTGGCGACTTCTACCTTCGAGTAGCGGCGCTCGCGGACAAGGCCAACGACAAGCGCGATCTGCTCATCGTGGCAGGTGATTTCAATGCAGCAGTGGGGAGGGATTCGGTGTCCGACCACGAATGCGTTGGCAAGCACCTGCCCCTCACGGAGCCAGCGGTGGCCAGCAGGAACGGTCGCCTGCTCCTTGACACTGCCACTGCTTGCAGCCTGCGCGCTGCCAACACTCTCTACCCCCACAGGCCTGAGCACCAGTACACCCACATCAGCCCCATGGCTGTTGCACAGAGCAGACGGCATGCATGCTCTGTGCGCCGCCTGCACAGCGTCAAGGACTACATCCTGGTCGCGCGCCGCCGCATGCATGCGGTGACAGACTGTAGGGTGCGTAGGAGCCCAACCTGGGACAGCGATCACTGCATGGTGGTACTGTCCATGCGCCTCCGCATGCGAGCCTCCCGCCATGCAGGCGGCTCTCAGCGGCGCGCATGGGACTCTTCACAACTGCGGCGCCCGGCTGTCCGTCGTGAGTTCAACCTCCAGCTGTCCGATCGCTTTGGGCTGCTGGAGGCCGTGCCGCCCGAGGGCGCTGATGCCCAGGCGGAGTACGACGCGATGGCTGCTGCCATTCGCGAGGTGGCCACCAACCACCTCGCTCCACGCGGCAGCCGCCGGCGGCGCGGCTGGCAGTTCACTCTGTCGCAGCGCACCCTCCGGCTCATGGACGCCCGGCAGCGCGCGCACACGGCATGGCTCAGGAGCAAGTCTGCTGCTGCCAAACGAGAGCGCAACCGCGCCAACCGCGCGGCCGACGCAGCTGTGCAGAGAGACAGGGAGAGGTGGATCGGCCAGCAGGTGGCGGAGGCGCAAGACATGCTACGCAAGAAGAATCTGCGCCAGTTTGCGCGCGCGTGCGACAGGCTGGCGGGCCGCAGCCGCAGCCATCAGATCCCACCTGCCATGCGGGACGTCTCGGGCGCGCTGCACAACGGTCCAGACGGGGTGCTGAAGGCCATGACAGAGTCATTCGGCAAGCTATATGGCGGGGAGACCAAGCTCAGCGACGAGACCCTGAACCAGCTGGAGAACGATGTAGCGGCGTTTGAGCTCACACGCGCCACAGAGGTGGACGAGGCGCACGGGCGCCCCCCTGACCTGGCTGAGACGGAGGCGTGTGTGCGAGCGTTGCGCTCGGCCGCCGCTCCGGGCGGTGACCAGCTGGACGCCATGCTGTTGCGGTGCCCACCTGCCATCGCATGGCTCCACCGGGTCATCATCGCCGTATGGCGGTCGGGGAGAGCCCCGAGGGAATGGAAAACTGCTATTATCACACCGTTATATAAGGGGAAGGGTCCGCGTGACTCCCCTGGTAACTACCGCGGTATAAGCCTTCTCTCTATTGCCGGGAAAGTGTACGCTGCCATACTTCTGCACCGCGTCTCCACGCAGGTTGATGGTCAGTTGCATGAGGCTCAGTGTGGTTTCAGAAAAAGCAGAGGCACTGTTGATGCAATTTTTACTCTGCGCTCGCTGAGCGCGGCACATGCCGAGTACAAACAATGCATGGCTGTGGCATTTGTCGACTATTCTAAAGCTTACGATTGCATAAACCGTGCGGCACTGTGGAGAGTCCTTAGATTATATAGTGTTCATCCGCACATTATTGATCTGTTGGAGGATCTTCACACCAACACCGCAGCTGCCGTGCGGCTGGCTGGGAAAATCGGGCACGAATTCCCCGTGTCGTCTGGTGTGCGACAGGGGTGCGTCATTGCTCCTGTGTTGTTCAATGTTTTTATTGACCACATAGTGAAAAAGGCGCTAGACATGATGCCAGAGGGGGCTGGCGTGTCAGTCGTGACCCGAGCCGGCGGCTCTGTGTTGTCGTCGTCGGTTGAGCGCATAGTAATGCTGATGTATGCCGACGATTTATGTTTGTTCTCGCATGACCCAGCTCAGTTGGCGCTTATGCTGAAAATCCTTGACAAAGTGTCCTCTAGCTTTGGCATGCAAATCAACGCCGCCAAGACAGAAGTGATGATTTTGCCAGCAGATTTTGACGCGGATCTGCCCACGTTTGCGCTGACTGGTGGTGAAGTGAAGACCGTCTCTGCATTTAAGTATCTAGGGAGTTGGATAACCCAGAGTGGTGGTGTGGAAAAGGAGATCGGTGTGCGTGTCGGTCGCGCGCTGGGCGTGTTTGCGTCTTTTGATAAGATTTGGGCCAGCAAGAAGATGCAAGTGCAGTCTAAGATGCGGGTTTACAACACTTTCGTGCTGCCCCACTTTCTGTACGGCTGCGAAACATGGGCCCCTACTAAAACACAACTGACTCGATTGGAGGTTGCCCACTCTAACTGCCTTCGTCGCATTCTGGGTGTGCGCCTGGTCGACCGGCACAGATTAACTTATATTCGGCAGGCGTGCGACACTGAGCCAATTGAGAGCCTTGTGGCAAAGCGATCAATGCAGTGGCTAGGCCATGTGATGCGCATGCCGGCTTCTCGTCTTCCTCGTACGACTTTGACTGCACAATGGATGTGGCTCGGCAGCAAGGCCGGCCTCCAGCCTCCTCCCGACACTATTTTCTTAAGCTACTGATTCAGCAGCTAGGCGAAACTAGTGGCACTCGTTCTGATTGGAAGACTTTTTCGGACACGGCGTTTGAGCGTGCTCAGGATAGGGTCGGGTGGAGAGCCGTGGTGTACGGTCCGGCTGCCCCTCAGGCGCCGGCCCCTCCACCACGGCGGTCAAGTAGATTGGCAAGCGCCACTTGACCCCCTATCCCCTAGAAGCAGTTAGGACCTATTTTGGAGGCGTCGCACAATAGCTCTCCTTTTTGCTCTGGGACTACACGTTGGCAGGCAGCCGGCTGGTGGCTACCGCCCCTCACAAGTAATTGTTAGGGCCAGAACTGGACTTGGGTCTAGGCGGTGGTACTAGGACTAGAGGTAGTCTTTGCTGGAAAGCCGATGTAACTGTAACTGAGCATGCACAGATGTCAACAATCAGCCTTCCATGCAATATGGTTGGTTGGTATGCGTCAGCGTTAGTGAACACACACAGAGGATGCACAGATGCGCAGAATCAGCCTCGGGGCTCGGGTTTGACCCGCCTCGTGTGAGAGCGTGTCATGCGTCAGTGCATACATGTATATGGAGCATGCACATATGTCCACAATCAGCCTTCCATGCAATATGGTTGGTTGGTATGCGTCAGCGTTAGTGAACACACACAGAGCATGCACAGATGCGCAGAATCAGCCTCGGGGCTCGGATTTTACCCGTTTGTGTGGGAGCGTGTCATGCGTCAGTGCATACATGTACATGGAGCATGCACAGATGTCCACAATCAGCCTTCCATGCAATATGGTTGGTTGGTATGCGTCAGCGTCAGTGAACACACACAGAGCATGCACAGATGCACATCAGCCTTGGGGCTCGGGTTTGACCCGCCTCGTGTGGGAGCGTGTCATGCGTCAGTGTACACATACACAGCACAGATGCGCCCATAATCAGCCCTCCCTTGGCCCTGCGTGCAATATGGTTAGTTGGTATGCGTCAGCGTTAGTGAACACGCACAGAGCATGCACAGATGCGCAGAATCAGCGTCGGGCTGCACCCTGGTGGTGTGTGTGGTGGTAGCGTGTGTGTTGGGGGGAAGGGGGGGGGGGCAGCAGCTGGGCAGCAGGTGATCAGGAGTTGGTTCAGTAGCACACTAGCAGCAGAAGAAAACAGAGCAGCAGTAGCATGAAGGGCATCACGATCATGATGGACACCTGTGTGTGTGTATGTGTGTGTGTGTTCGTGTGTGTGTGTGTGTGTTCGTGTGTGTGTGTGTGTGTGTGTGGCGGTGGTGGGGCAGAAGTAGTGGAGCAGCTGGGCGACAGCTTATCAGAAGTTGGCGTAGTACACGAGGCCCGGGTTAAGCCCTCCTCGTGTGGGAGCGTGTCAGTGTACACGCACGGAGCATGCACAGACGCGCACAGTCAGCCTCGGGCTACACCCTGCACGGACGGCTCGGGTTAAGGGTGTGTTCCCTCTCACGACCTAGAAGTTCCTTCTAGCCTGGAAGAAGGGTGGAGAGCGACTTTGACTGGACCGTTCTCAACGTCGGAGACGCTAGCGACGTTGACTGAGCGTCAGCTGTTACTACACGAAAAATACACGTCTTCTTGATTGACTAGGGGGCCGCTCGGGGGCCTTCTAGCGCGACTAGAAAATCTAGAAGTTTTATAGGACACTTATAAGAGTCCGAGTGGGAATACGCCCTAAGCCGTCCGTGTACAGGAGCGGCATGCGTCAGTGCACACACACAGAACATGAGCATGCAGAGCATGAGCAGGGCCCCACAGTCAGCCTCGGGGCTCAAGTTAAGCCCTCTTTGTACAGGAGCGGCATGCGTCAGTGCACACACACGCGGAGCATGCACAGATGCGGCTACAATCAGCCCCCCATGCAACACCGGTCTGGGTTGCAAGTCTAAGGAAAGTATCAACTGTATTCTCTGTTCAATTGTGTTATCTTCAATGTGTGCTCTGCTCAATGGTGCATCAATGAGGTACACGATAGGCTCTGCACTACAGCTCAGCACGTCCACCGACCCAGAGTGCTACATCGTCTTTCGCAGTTCTCAAACTGTTTGGCCCACACACCTAGCTTTCCTCAAAACGAAAAACGAAAATGACGAAAAACTGGCAAGGCCATCTCCCTCCCCCCCGGCCGCGTGGCGATGATGCCATCGACTAGGCACTTCTTAGAGCTGCCATGGTCGGGCGTGCGGTGGCCGGAGCCGAGCACACGAGAACAACGTGTGCGCATGCATGGCTGGAATGTGCCTCCCGAAGGGCCCTCCACGCCACCCCTGCGCAGTCTGCAGGTCCCAGGGATCACCACGGCTGTTGTGCTGGCTTGGGGCGTGTCGCAACTGCGGCGCTCGGGTGTGCACGCATCGACAATTCATGTTTTTTGCGCTTTGCGATTTTCGCTTTTTCGTCGGGTGTGCCAAACAGTGAAGAGAACTGCGTTACCGACCCAGAGTGCTACATTGGTTTCGGAACAGCGTGCTCACCGCATCGTATGCAAAGTCGAACTCCTCGCCGTAGCGCAGAAAGAAGCTGTACAGCGTCTCGCCAAGGTCGGAGATGTCGTGGCCGCTCTGCGCGGCAAGGGGGGGGGGAAGGATTGAGGGTTGAGGGTAAAGGGTTGTTCAACCCTTTATCAAAAGCATGCATTGTTATTTGTATTCTCTGCACTGCAGACAGGGCTTGTGACCAGGTGGCAGCTTGAGGCGTCGTGGCCGCTCTGCGTGGCGTGGCGGGGTGAGGGTTGAGGGTTGAGGGTTTAGGGCATGCATCGTTTTGTTATATTCTCTGCACTGCAGACAGGGCATGTGACCAGGTGGCAGGTGACAGCTAGAGACGCGTTGGTCGCTCTGCGCGGCGGGGGGGTGAGGGTTTAGAAGGCTTCATGTTTAGGGTTCAGGGTTTATGATCTCCTCCTGTAGGTGTGCTGCCAAGGGCTCCACACTATGCCGGGCTCCACGCTGTGGACACACGCACACACACACGCACACACACACACACACACACACGAGCACACACACACACACACGCACGCAAACACACACACACGCACACACGCACGCGCGGACACACACAGGCGCACACCTTAATCTCCTCCTGCAGATGTGCGATCACCATGTTGCAGAGGGAGTAGCTGGAGAGGCCGCCAGACGAAGTGTTGTTGAGGCGCTGCGTGCCGAGGTAGGCCTTGAGGACGAGCAGCAGCGGCTGGGCGCGCAGCATGCGGGCGGGCGAGCGGGCAGGTTGACATGAGTTGTGCGGGTTGGGCTGGGGTTTTGCATGTTTTTCTCTACATGCACGGCCCCAATTCCCGGTGCAAGGCCTCCGAGGTAGGCCTTGAGGACCAGCAGCAGCGGCTGGGCGCGCAGCATGCGGGCGGGCGGGCGAGCGGGCAGGTCGACATGAGTTTTACGGGTTTTCCTTCACGCATAACCTTGTATTTACGCCTTTTCCTTCACTTTTCCTTCACGCATGGCCAGTTCCCGGTGCGGAAAAGGGGGGAGCAAGCGGGCAGGTTAAAACAGGCTTAAAAAACGGGCTTGACTGGGGTTTTACGGGTTTTCTTCACACATGGCCGCTTCAGTGTGGCGCAGTTCCCGGTGAGGGCCCCCGGGCCTTGATGACGACCAGCGGGCAGCCTGGGCGCGCAGCATGCGTGCGGACGAGCGAGCAGGTTGACATTAGTTTTACAGGTTTGGCTGGTTTGGCGGGTCTTTCTCCACCACGGCCCCCGGTTCAGGGCCCCTCGAGGTAGGCCGTGCACACGAGCAGCTGCGGCTGGGCGTGCATCATCCCCGCTGCAGGAGGGCGGGCGGGCAGGTTCATACAGGAGGCTTGTCGAGTTTGGTGTTCATTTCTACACGTATTTCTACGCCTACGCCCCCAGGTTTCTTTGCAGGGCCCCCAGTCATTTTGTTTTGGGCTCCTGGGAGCCATTTGGAAAAAAAAAAAAAAGTTTAGGGTTTCCTCCTGGGAGCCATTTGGCTCCTGCTATTGGGAGCCATTTGGCTCCTGACGATCCCATCAGATACAGCTCAACCAACCAAGTTGTGTGATGATCTGACGATCCCATCGGATAGAGCTTGTGAAGAACTTGAAAATGACCGATATTTGATGGTCAACGGTCAACGCTAAGGCAGCGGTCAAGGCGGTCAACGGGACGTTGGTCCGCGTGCCGGCTCCCAGAAAACAACTAAAAAATCTGAAAACAAAATCACTGAGGGCCCCGCCCCACGCCGTTCCCAACGCCCCAGGCGGCACCTGAGGCAGCGCCTTCACTTGCGCAGATCAGGCGTCGCCTCAGGCGCGCCGAGACCGCCTCTAGCGCACCCCCGACCGCCACGGGCGTCATGACCGCCTCGATTTGCGCGGCTTATTAGGAATTGGGATTGTGGTTGAGCCGGGGCCTCGGGTACATGCTGAGCAACAGCTGCGGCGCGACCCAAACGTGCGGTGCTTCCTCAACTAGCCATGCCACATTCCCAACGCCTGAGGCGGCGCCTCAGGCGCCGCACTTACTTGCGCGGATCAGGCGGCGCCTCAGGCGCGCCGACCGCCTGAGGCGCCGCCTGAGGCACAGCCCTGATCGCCTAAGGCGCCGCCTCAGGCGTCTTCCTGACCGCCTCCGGCACCACCCTGACCGCCCGAGGCGCCGCCTGGGACGCACCCACGATCGCCTCAGGCGTCGCCTAGGGCGTCATCCCGAGCGCCTCAGGCGCCACCTCGACCGCCTAGAGCGCCCATCACCGCTTGAGGCGCACCCCCGACCGCCTCAGGCGTTATGACCCCACATTCACTGGCGCGGATCAGACGATGAGGCTGTGGTAGGGTAGGCGGTCTACCACCAGCAGCGGTAAACAGGCGGTAACAATGAAATGCCAGCAGGGCAAAGTGCCGCCTGAAACGTCACAATTTCGGCAAAAAAGTGTGTGAAGCCAACGATTTTCACACCTTTCCCCAAAACAAAATGCTCCTGCAGGGGGCCATCCCCACCCAACCTGACCAAAATGTGGCCACACCCAAAATTCCAAAATCGACAAAACGGCCCCATCGCGCGTGCAGAATGACTTCTCGACACGTAATATAGACATGCGTGTCGAGATCGTGTGCTGGGATACGTCGTGGGGCCATCACGGGCCTCGCGGAGCGCCATGCAACAGTCGCACCCAACCCCCTGCGGCGCCGCTGCGGGGAGCCAGCCCCCCGCGACACCTCCTACCGATCGGTACCACCCGTGGCATGAACTTGACGAGGTGCTGGGTCCCGTGCCGTGCCGCGTTGCCGCGGTCGCTGTGCTGGGCGACACCAAACTTTCGGCATGTTTTGCGGCGTCGCCTCTGGACCAAATCCACTTTTGACGCGTGCTTTTTAGTTGCCGCTAATCTCATAGCAATAAGATTGGCGGCAACTAAAAAGCACGCGTCAAAAGTGGATTTGGTCAACCAGGGAAGCCACAAGAAATTCCCAAAGTTTGGTGTCGCCGGTTTTGGCCACTTTGCCCCCTGGGGTGGGCCCAGGTTGGGTGGAGATGGCCAGGGGCAACTCAGCATTTTCGCCGGTGTCTAGGCGGTCATCATGAATTGAGGCAGCACTGCGCACGTGCGCACCTTCATCGGCGGGTATGCCCGCGACTGCTGCCCGATGAAGCGCGCGGCAAGCACGCCGCTGCGGTCGCTGATCGACACGTCGGCTGCCACGCCCGTGGCTGCGACGAACTGCGCACGCACAGGGAAGGGCGGGATTGTCAGGGCAGTGAGCAGGCGCGGCGCTTGATACGCGTGCGCGCATCCTGTGTACGCCTGCCTGCGCCTGCCTGTGCCTGCCTGTGCCTATCTGTGCCTGCCTGTGCCTATCTGTGCCTGCCTGTGCCTGCCTGCCCGCCTGCCTGCCTGCCCGTCCGCCTGTGCCTGCCTGACCGCCCGCTTGTGCCTGCCTTCCTGCCCACCTTGATGATTGGTATCCGCGCATGCCCGATGATTTGGAGGTCTCGAATGACAATGCCCGGGTGCTTGGTCAGCAACGACGCAATCCGGCGCAGCCTGGAGGCGACCTCTTTTCGGTGGAGCTGGTCGTACGCGCCCGTTGTGCGGTTGGGCTCCATGAGACCAGTCACAAGCACGTCGACGTCCGAGCTGAACATCGACGTGCCGTTTGCGTAACTGCCAAACACCTCGACCAGCACGCGCTTGTTCCCAGGGAAAGCCCTGAGCGCGGAATCCCGGATCCTGCGAGGTCACACGAGTGGGCAGCACGCGCGTTCGGAGCTCGCCTCGCGGCACAGACACAGCCTGCGTGTGTGTGCATGCGTGTGCGTGCGCATCCCCGCGCACTCACGCGTCAACTGCGGCATCCTTCTGCGCCTTCTCCTCGTCTGTCGGTGAGACCAGCCGCACAAACGCCTCGATATTTGCATGCAGAGGCGAGTACGTGTGTGGGGGACGCTCCTGGGGGAGCTCCCCCCCAGCCGCTGCGCCCTCCTGCTCGGCGGCGTCGCTGGCGGCTGCTCCCACCACCAGCCCACGCCGCGGCAGGGATGGCTGATGTGTGGGTGTCGCGCAAGGCCACATGCCCACGATGGGCTCGCCACCGTGCATTGAGTGAGCTGCGTGCGGCCCCCTCATGCGTGATACCCCATGCCAGCCATGCAGCGCGACGCCATGCGGCATGCTGCATGGGCTGTGCGCTGTGGCGAGCAGTCTGCCCGCCCGTCCCTGATGCTGATGCCACTGCGCAGTTAATCCCACAGCACTCCGGGTAGTGGCCGCCGAGTAGCTACACGCGCCGCAGGTGACGCGGTGCATTGTGCAGAGGGTCTGGCCCGCAGCCGCCAGTAGCGTCGCCAGCCCTCTGCGTTCTGCAATCAAGGTGCGCCCTACTGCGCGGCCCTGCACTCCCTCAAAATCAAGCAAGGTTTGTGGCTTGGCTTCGAGTCTGGGGTCTGGAGTCTGGAGGTCACACAATGTCACACCAATCATGATTGCAATCAAGACCAACACCAGCTGGCTGCAAAGCAAGAGGGAACATCTCTTGTGCAGGGATGATGGGAGTAGATGGCCGAGGCCGAGGAGCGAGGGCTCGGGGTGGGGGGTGGGGGGGAAGGAGTAGCGGGAGAGGAATGGTCGGGAGGACTGCAGACGCCCCCCCCCCTCCCCAGTTGCACCCGCATGTGTGTGCGTCTGTACTGTAGGAGGTGATCGACATGTTGAAATTTCGTCCGTGTGGTCCTGCCTCGGTCTCGTCTCTTATGTGCGCCCAGCGTGCCGCAACGTGTGCCCAGCGTGCCGCAACAACCACCCAGCGTGCCGCAACGTGCGCCGCAACGTGCGCCGCAACACCCCCAATAGTGAGCCTGAAGACGACAGCCCCAGGACCTAGGAGTGGAGGGGTCCCATCAATGGAGAGTGGTGCACGCGCATGAGTTCAGCGGTGCGCTTGACCATGAGGCCAGCTCGGGGATGGAAGCGAGGGGTACGTCCGCTGAGCCGGACGTACCTTTCACTTGGCGTAAGATATTTGCTACAACCCACTGCCCTCTGCATGGATTTGAGCCATTCGACTTGTGATGGAAAGCTGGGTTGGGGGGTTAGGGCGTAGGGCGTAGGGCGCAGGGCGTAGGGTTCAGGATTTAGGGATACGGGTTTAAGCCCAGTTTAAACCCTAAAGGGTCCAGCTAGAGTTTAGCAAGGGCTATATCCATATCACCGCTGTATGTCAAATCCATTAAGAACGGAGGGAGATGTGGGTGCCGATACGCGACCCCCACACTTTTAACCGCCTGGCGCATGTCGGGCCTTTCCCGTGTTATACGGTCCATGTGCGAAGCGGCGGAATTAAAATCCCTGGTCGCCAGCCCTCAGCGTTATTATGCAATCAAGGTGCGCCCTGCTACGTTTCCCTGCAGGGATGATGGGGGTGGATGGCCGAGGATCGGGTGCTCGGGGGGGGGGGGGGGGGGGGGGAGGAGCAGGAGAGGAACGGTCGGGAGGACTGGAGGCCCCTCACCCCTCACCCGCACCCGTACCCGCGTTGCACCCACATGTGCGTAATATGATATTTGATCGACACGTTGCAACTGAGCCCTTGTGGCCCTGCCTGTCGCTCGTCCATGTGCGCCCAGCGTGTGCCGCAACATTGCCGCAACGTGCGCAGCCGCAGCCGCACCCTCAATCCTGTGTCCCACAGCTGGACGCCCGAAGGACGTTAGTGTGCTGCAAATGATGCCGCACGTAAAAATACCAAGGTACAGGAGGAGAGGAGGGAGGGGAGTTCCGGAGTCGGCGTGCTGTCGTCCCTCGGAGTGTCGTACCGCTCCCTCGCTAGGCCGGGCCCAAGCTGCCTCCAAACGCCTCGGAATTCATTTTATACTTACAACACACACACGTCCCAGCGTGTGGCAGAAACGCGAAGTTGCGTTGTTTTTTTGTGTGACGTTTTGCGTTTTCCAGATTGCAGATTTCGTCGCTACCACTTTCCCTGAAATTTTAACCATGTCCATGTCACTACGCTCCACCTCCACAGCAACGAGCGCTCGCGCCGCGCCTGCGCACACGCGCATGAGCGTGCGTGTACAGGTGGGCGATGGTGTCTGTTGGCGATTTGGCCCCGACGCAGCGCAACACGCGGGCGCATGGATGGCGGCAGTACCGATCGAGCTCCAAGGGCTCGGTGGCCGGTCGAGGGGGGCGAGAGCGCTGCAAAAAATTGGACAGAGAGCCCATGCATCAGTGCACTGCATGGCTCGCCCCGTTCCTGCATCCAAAGCACTACGTGTGTGTGGCTTACAAGCCAGGCTTGGCTAGGGGGGGGGGGGGGGGGGGATGGAGAGAGTGGGACCCTGGAGGGACGCACACGCGTGCATGCCCCGCCCCGCTGACGGCACACGCATGAACACGCATGCCCCGCCCCACAAGCACCTGCCCGCCCTTGCCCCTGCCCCGCTGACGGCACACGCGCATGCCCGCCCCACCCTCACCTGCCCAGGCCCGCACCTCGTCGTGGGCCCCCGGCTTCGACCTGCCCGCCCACCTGGACGGCTCCATGGTTGGCGACTTCGGCTTCGACCCCCTGTTCTTGGGCGTTGACGCACGCAAGCGCGAGTGGTACCGCCAGGCGGAGCTCATCCACGGCCGCACGGTGCGTTTCATGTGTGTGTGCGTGCCGCGTGTGCCGTGCGCGAGCGCGCGGCGCGTCGGTGCATGTGCGGTGCCGCTGCCGCCGCCACATGCAGCAGAGCCTAGGAAACAGGACACCTCACCGTTGACAGCAGCAAGGGCATGCACGCGTACCTGGTTCCGACCCAGGACACACACACACACACACACCAGGGGTTTCCTTCCCGATCGGGAAACGAAGGGCGTCGGAGGGCGCGCCCCCGTTGTTTTCGGGGAGGGTGCGTTCGGGTAAAAAGACGTGTGGAGGCAATTTTCCCGGGGGGGGGGCGCGTGTGAAATCGAAGATGTTCGCACATTTCAAAGCGGTTCTTTGGCTCGCAGCCCCAAAGCCCTAGAAATACCATATAAATACCGTAAACCCCGCTTCAAGAAACACGAAAGGATGACTGGCGTCAAGGAAACCCCCGACACGCACGCACGCACACACGCAGGCCATGATCGGCGTCGCTGGAATCCTCTACAAGGATGTGCTGTCGGGCCTTGGCATCGGAGGTCCCGCCGCCGACGTGGAGTGGTTCAACGCTGGTGGGTGTTTTGGCGTTTTGGTCGACGCTCACTCCGCTCCCCCCCACCCACCCACCACACACACACACACACTGCTGCTGCCCCCCTCCCGGCCCCCTCCTCACACATGCTGCCCCCCCTCGGCAGCTCCCCTCCCGGCTCCCTCCGCCCTCTCCCCACACGTGCTGCCCCCCCTCGGTGGGTGTTGGCTTTTTGTGGTCGACGCTCACCCCGGCCCCCCACACACTGCTGCTGCCCCTCCTCGCTGCCCCGCACATGCTGCCCCCCCTCGGCGGCTCCCCTCCCCCCCGGCTCCCTCTGCCCTCCGCCCCCTCCCCACACATCTCCCCCCCGCCCCCTCCAACACGCACTGCTTCTGCTCCCCTCGCGGCCCATCGCTACTACCCCCCTCGGCTCCCCTTCCGTCTCCCTCTGCCCCCCCCCCCCGCGCACACACACACACACCTCCCTCCCCGCTCCCTCTGCCCCCCCCGCCCTGCCAGAGCACCTCCTCCCCCTCCCTCCTGCCTCCCTCCGCCCCCCCTGCCCGCCACAGCCCCTCGCCCTCCCTCCCTCCGCCTCCCTCTGCCCTCCCCCCCCCCCCACACACACCTCCCCCCTGCTCCCCTCTCGTCTCCCTCTCCCCCCCCCCCTCCCTCCTCCCTCTCGTCTTCCTCTGCCCCGCCCTACCTAACCCCCTCTCCCCCCCTCCCCCTCTGCACAGGCGAGGCCGCGGTCTCGTACGAGGGCTTCCCCCCGTTCGCTGCCCTCTTCGGCGCCCAGATCTTCCTCACTGGCTGGGTCGAGATGCGCCGCCTCCAGGACCTGCAGGCGCCCGGCTCTGCCAACGAGGACCCCGTGTTCTCGGGCAACAAGCTCACCAACAGGTGCGTCTGGAGCTGGGCCTGGGAAGCTACTGGGGGTCTTAGGGACACGATCCCGCGGGCGTGTGAACCCCAGCCGTGGCCGCACGGGGAGGAGTCAGATCTGGGGGCCGAGTGCCTTGTCTAGGTCCAGCCCCGACCCAATAGCCCCCCACCAGCAGTAGCTAGCCACCCGTCTGTAGAGCTCGGGCGTTATACGACGAGCAAGGTCGAACACGCTGCCGGTAGGTGCGTCACACACGACCGTAAAATACATCATTATCATCACTAGGCTGCGGGGGTGGGGTGGGGTGGGGGGCACACGCCAAGCCGTGCGAGTCTCTCTACTCTGACACTGTTTGTGTGAATCGGGTGCATATAAGTACAAGCCACGCGAAGTGCAAGCCATACAAGCCATGCAAGGCTCTCTACTCGAACACTATCCCCCCATCCCATGGCCCACGCGCTAACGCGCCCACGCTGTGTCCCGTGCCCCCCCCCTCTGCGCGCAGCGACGTCGGCTACCCCGGCATCGACCCGCTCGGCTTCTCCAAGGGCAAGGACATTGAGAGCCTGAAGCTCAAGGAGATCAAGAACGGCCGCCTCGCGATGCTCGCGTTCGCTGGATTCTGCGCCCAGGCGGAGGTGGGGCAGACACGTGTGTGTGTGTGTGTGTGCAAGGGGGGCAGAGGGGGGGGGTTGAGATGATGGATCACCCATCATTGTGGTGGGGGACACGTAGGCCGCAGTGTTTCCGATCGGGCATCCCGCATACACTACTGCAGTACGGCACCCTTGCGTCCAGATAAGGACAGCCTTTTCGGGATTTTGCAGTTAACAGTGCCTACCCTCGGCGCGTGAGATTCCTGTCCTGTAGACGTCGCCAAGACATCAAATCGTGTAGGCACCCCTGGCACAGGCATCCCTGACGCTCCGCACCCCCCTGACGTGCGCGCCTTGCAGGTCACTGGCAAGGGTCCGCTTGCGTGCCTGAGCGACCACCTGGCCTCGCCCCTGACCACGACGGTGTGGAACAACAACCACCTTGGCTACGCGCTCTGAACGGACGTCCGTTCCGTTCATGTACAAGGTGTCAAGAGGAAGTGTTGAAGTACAAGAGGTAGAAGGGCACAGCATGCGCCGAGCAGTGGGACGAACTAGTGGATGCGCCGAGCATGTAATTGTGCACCCCGTCGGATTGGCTTCTTTCCTTCCCTTTTCTTGTGGTCATTGCAGTGTGGATGCCGCACTTCAATGACCACATTGAGGGCCCCCCCCAGTCTGCCCCCAGCCCTAAAGTTAGTACACGGCTGCAGCAGCGAGGTGACGCTTTTCGTGGAAATCGAACTCGGTGGAAGAGCTCCTACAGGAGGCAGTCCATCAGAAGACCTGATTTGCACAACGTGTATTGGAGCCCAGCACGTGAGGCCAAGTATGCGCCACCATATGCATGCATGCTCCCTGCTGCATGTATCCACGGCGGCGGGGCTGGCATGAGGCGTGGCATGGGGAGCGGGACACTGTGTGAGGGAGGTCGCTGACTGCGCTCGGGCGCGCCCGCATCCGGCCTGTGCACTGCCTGCAGAGCCCATGCAGCGCGTGTAGGAGTCGAGGGGGGTTGGGCCAGAGCATTCGAAATGCAGGCATTTTGTCCACTGCCAGCACTTGAGGCATGTCGTGGCGTCTGCACCGCACCTGCAGGTGGCGTGCGCGCACTCCGCGCGTGGTGAATGTCTTGCCTGTGCAGGTGCTGGAGCATCGCACAGGGCGCACAAGGGGGGCGGAGCTGTCGCGGCGAGGGGAGAGCGGCCGGGGGAGAGCAGCCAGCACAAGCGCGACGCGAGGCACGGCACCACTTAGAGAGGGAGAGCCGGTAGCGCTGATGCCTCCTCAGCTGGCGG
Source organism: Chlamydomonas sp. UWO 241 (assembly GCA_016618255.1). NCBI lineage: Eukaryota > Viridiplantae > Chlorophyta > Chlorophyceae > Chlamydomonadales > Chlamydomonadaceae > Chlamydomonas > Chlamydomonas priscui. The sequence continues at coordinate 69,903 of VFSX01000499.1, read as the reverse complement.
CCACGACGGTGGACGCTGGCGGGGAAGGGGGGACGCATCTGCGGCGACCCGAGGGTGCGTGCAGCATGGACGCCGCCGCACCGGAGGCAGCTAGCTCTGCTGAGGCGCAGCAGCCGAACGCGAAGCGAGCGCGTAGTAGAAAGCCGGTGCGTGGGGCTGGGGCGCCCATGCTACCAACTGCGCATGGCCCGCATGCGCATGCATGCATGCGCATGCAAGCACCCCAGCGCAAGAGTTGTGACCGCCTGTTCCACTGCTTGCCTCGCAACACGCCCCGCCCTTTGGGTCTGCGCTGACCACGTCGTGCTGCTTCGCCCCCCGCCCCCTGCCTCCCTCAGGCGCCAAGCGAGCAGCAGGCAGGCGCCGTGCCAGCTGTTGCCCTGCCACAGTTTGTACCGATGCCGTCCATGACCACGCTCATAGAGGGCGGGCAGCCTGGCTTTGCGCATGCAGCGGCGCCGGCGTCGACGATACAGCCACCCCTGGCGCTCGATGCCGCAACAGCCGCCGCCACCGCAGCGCTGTTCCCAGAGCTGCTTGCAGTACCGGGGGCCGACTGTGGTGTCGACCCGTTCTCGGGCCGCATCCACATGTCGTGCCCGACGATGCCGCGCGCGTCGGTTGCGCGCAAGAGCACGGCGCGCAAGGCCGACAAGCACCGGCGGCTGTTTGACGGCGCGTCTGGCGCGCTGCAGGACGGGCAGAAGGTGACATACATCAATGGCGGGGTCAAGTGCCTGACCGGCGCGATCGTGATCAAGGGCAAGACGCACGGCATCCTGTGCGACTGCTGTGGCAAGGTCGTGAGCTGCTCCGCGTTTGAGGGGCACGCGGGCCACGGGACGCGGCGCAACCCGTACGACGGCATCACGACCGAGGACGGGCTCACGCTGCGCTTCATCGCGGCCAACCTGCCGCCGCTGCCTGACGATTACGTGGCCGCGCCCGCGCCGAGCACCAGCGCCGCGGTGGGCAGGTCCAAGTGGAAGAAGAAAAGCAGCAGCTGGATGCAGCCGCTCGTGTCGATCGTCGACCGCTGCAACAACATCATGGGGCAGCTCGACACGCTGGGCTCGAGCTGCGTGATCTGCTACCAGACCGACTTTGACAAGGAGGGCTTCAGCGACCGCACCGTCATCATCTGCGACCAGTGCGAGCGCGAGTTCCACGTGGGCTGCCTGCGCGAGGAGGGGCGCTGCCACCTGACGGCGGTACCCGACGGCGACTGGTTCTGCTGCGGCGCGTGCTCGTCCATCCGGCAGTCGCTCACCGAGCTTGTCGCTGCCGGCGAGGCGCCGTGCTGCTCGTCCGACCGCGACTACACGTGGACCGTGATGCGCGGCAAGGGGAGCGGTGATGCGAGCGCCAAGGCGCTCAAGGAGGTGCAGAGCGTGCTGCAGGAGTCGTTCGACCCAATCATCGACGTCACGAGCCAGCAGGACCTGCTGCCCAAGATGATCCACGCGTCGACGGTCGGCGAGTTCGACTTCCAGGGCATGTTCTCCATCCTGCTCAAGCACAAGGGCAAGTCTGTGTGCGCCGGCCTGCTGCGCATCTTCGGCACGCACCTTGCGGAGCTGCCGCTCGTCGCGACGCGCGCCAACGCGCGGCGCCAGGGCCACTGCAGGGTGCTCATGGCCGCGATCGAGTCGCGGCTGTACGACCTCAACGTCGCGGTGCTCTCGCTGCCGGCCGCGACCGCCGCCATCCCGACGTGGATCAACTCGTTCCACTTCCGGCGGGTGGCTCAGCACGACCTCCAGGCGCTGTCGTCGGAGCTGCGCCTGCTCATGTTCCCCGGGTCGCAGATCCTGTACAAGGAGACCGCGCCGACGCCGCCCGGCGGGCCGTGGGCCTTCTGCGCACACCCGGGCCAGGGCCAGGAGTGCACAGGAGTGGGTGGCGACACCGGAGAGGTGATCAGCATCGACGACGACAGCAACGGCCCGAGTGCCGCAACAGCCTTCGAGGCTGCGGCTGGCTCGGCTCCAGCTGCGCCCGCGCCAGCGGGCCTCGAGCCCGCAGCCGCTGAGAGCGCGGAGTGCGACACGGCGCCCGCCCCCGCCGCAGCAGCACAGCCCGCAGCAGCACAGCCCGCAGCAGCACAGCCCGCAGCAGCTGCGCCGCTGCCTCCCCCCAGCGCCACACCCAGCGCACCGCCCGAGCCGGCGGCGCACGCGTGCGGCGACGGCAAGCGGGGCTCTGCCAACCTGTCAGCCGAAATCCAGACGTCGCTGCAGTTGGCAGTCGCGCTGCCAGAGTGCGGGAAGCTGCCGCTGTCTGCCGACCTCGGCCTCGGCCCCGCCCCAATGATGGTTGACACATAGATGGGTGGGGTGTGTGGCCGGTCTGTCGGCACCGCACAAGCGCGTGTGACACGCACAATGATGACAAACGATCCTTGCAGGAGGTAGCGTAGGTAGACATGTGAGCACACCTGTGTCACCTGTGCAAGAAGGCTATGATGGTGCCCCATTGATTTCCTTGTTGATGATGCTTGATGGATGGATGCTGAGATACTGTCGTGCGCTGGCGCCACGAGCTGCGCCGCTGCGTGGACTCGACTGCAGTCTTCGACGTCCTCAGTGACCGCGAGGAGGCGCAGCACCAGGCGCTGTGGCCCGCTTTCCTCGCCGCCAAGGCTGCGGGGAAGCGGGCGCGGTTCCACCGCGCGCGCCTCGTCGTTGACGGCGAGCGGGTGCCTGCACCTGCTTGCTAGATGGCATTCCCTCTGGGGGTGTTTTTGAAGGGGAGGTGGCGCCACACGCGTGCGGTGGCGGGTGCGGTGTGGTCGCTGAGTAGAGTGCTGCGGCGGGTGCGCTACTAGCCCCGCTTCCGGTGGTCTGGGGGAGGGCTTTTTGGTCCCTTCATGGTTTTATACCTTGGGTCCGCCCTCTGGCCATTTGAGGGGCTGGGTGTGCAGCCTGCACAGTGGTGCTGCTTGCTTGGCGCCCGCCACCAAGTGTGGATGGCGTTACCGTGGGCTACTTGTAGCTTGACCTTTTGTGGGCCTTGAGCCTTGTTTCTCTAAGTCCCACTGGAGCTTTGGAACCGTACGTGTGACCGCCAGAAGTGGATTGTAAAACTCTCATCATCATTACAGATTTACAGCCGCGGCCACACATATGCCCCCCACACATCTGCCACATTGTTGCCTGTGGGAAAACAACACGTTGTGAAGGGTGCGCGAGCGCGTGTCGCCCCCCAGCAGCAATGCTGTCTCTCAGCGCCATCGTTCTCACGGTTGCGCTGGGTCCATCGATCGCCACCTTTTATTGCATCCGCAATGATGCACCCCTAGCGCTGAGCTTGCTCCTGGCGTGGGTCTCTGCTGTGGGGATGCTCGTGGCGCTGGCCGCCACCGACAAGCTGTGCCTACACACAACTGGCATGATGGGAAAGAACATCATCGACGGGAAGGTGCCAGCCTGGTCCTGGGCAGCCTGGTGGCCCTATCACATCGGGGTCCGAGTCAAGCTCAAGCTGGGCGCCATGATCAGCAGCGAGCCGCTGTGGGACAGCATACAAAGCGGATGGTGAGTCGCATGCATGCGCGCGTCCATGCAAGTGTCTGGATGCGGATGCATCCGTGGCGGCACGCATGCTGGAGCTGTTGCAGACAGGCAGGCAGGCAGGCACGTGTGCTTGCAGGCACGCACACACGCATTGCACACGCACACACACACACACACACATAGTCGGGGTTGACATGCACCGTGCGGGACAAGTGCTTGACACACACACACACACACGCATGCACGCACGCATGTGATTCCGGCTGCTTGGCACACACCTGCCTGCCTGCCTGGTCAGGTACTTGGGCGGATGGCCAAGCAATGCAGCGCTCCTGCCGCAAGGGAGCCTCAGCGTGGTAGATGTGACCTGCGAGTTGCCTCGCAGCCACCGGCACGCGCGATACCGCCTGTTCCCCGTGTGGGACACAAAGGCCCCCACGATGCAGCAACTGGAAGCGGCGGTCGAGTTTTGCCTGCGAGAGGCAGATGCGGGGCGGCCACTGTACATCCACTGTGCGCACGGGCACGGGCGGTCGGCCTGTGTCATGGCGGCCTGCTTCATCAAGTCCGGCAAGGCCGAATCCATCGAGCAGGCGGTGGCGATGATGCAGGTGGGCGGTGTTTGCCGTGCCGCACACGCGCCGTGCTCTAGTGGTCCATCACCACGCGTGCCGTGCGTGAGCCTGTTTACGGCGCGCGCGTGTGTGTGCGTGTATGCGTGTGTGTGTCTGCGCACGTGCTTGTGTGTACACTGCGCAGCACCGCCTTTTTGTCTCCGTGGGACACACGCGTGAGGCTGCACATTTTGTGTGTGTATGTGTGTGTGTGTGTGTGTGTGTGTGTGTGTGTGTGTGTGTGTTTGTGTGTACCCTCCCGCTGCCTCCCTCCCACTGCCTCCCACTTGCACGACTACCGCTGTTCGGACACGACTTCGCTCTATGCCGGCGGCGCCATCACCTTCTTCCGGCTCACGCCGATGACTTTTGCGCCCACTCCGTCACGTTTTACGCCCTCCGCAAACTCCATCTCTTCAACTTCACACACGACATCCCCGAGCGCCCCGAGTTCGCCGAGCGAGTCACCACCGAGTGGATCATCTTAGCATGATTTCCACAACTGTGGAAGTTCTTCTACCGACACCTAGTTTAAACTCAGTCGAGGCGGATTGACGAACACAGCCGTCAATGACCCGCCACTGCCCCTTTCCCCCACTGCTTTACGAATGAGGTTGTTCACCCTCTTGCTGACGCACGGTTGGTCTCCCGCCTTCAAACGGAATCTCCTCAATTGATGACTAGAACACAGCCTATCTAGGTCTCCCGTGCAGAGTTCTCTTTAACGACATCTCTCTCTCTATGTGTGTTTGAGTGTGTGTTTGTGTGTGTGTGTGTTGTGTGTTTACGTTTTTGTATGCGGGCTCCTGCGCCGGGGGCATCGGCTGAGCCCCATGCAAACGAGAGCTGGACAGCCATGCACTGCCAGGCGGGAACCGTTCCAGTCAGCGCCAGTCGGCTCTGTCGGCTTGACTGGCCACAAGGCCACTACTGTGACCCTAAGGAACGTCCTCTCCTATATGCTCCTTGCCAGACGCCTCTCAGAGACCGCTGTTTGGGGTAGTCTAGCCGGCGGGAGCGGTAGTCTATCGGCCGGGAGCCGGCGGGACTCTAGTATACTGAAGTATGCTGGGGTATCGGCGGGTGATCTCTACTAGAAGAGTAGCCTGCTAAGCTGGAAACCCCTTGTTACTTGTTACTTGCTCCTGCGCCATGCCCCCCCCCTCACACCCTGCACCACCACCACACATACACACGCACACACACATACACACCACCATCACCACCACCCAACACCATCCCACACAGGCCATCCGCCCAAAGGTGCACCTGAGTCCGCAGCAAGTGCAGCTCCTTTGCACGTGGCAGGCTTCGGGCAGCAAGTGCGAGGCGGTGCGATAACGCATGCAGGCTGGCATTTAGATGTGCAGGCGCAGGAAAGAGGGAGGAGATGGATCCCATAGGTGTCTTCCTATTCGATCCATCTTCATATTCGATGGAAATAGGTAGGTAGGTGCGTAGGTGTGAACGAACAGGTGTGAACATGTGTAGAGTGCACGCGCGCCGCCATGCCTTGATCGAGCCCGCAGCTATTCTGCTTGTGTTACATCCCTCTCGCCTTGTTCATGTTTTGCCCTCGCGCCTTCCCGCCGCGCTGGAAGGTTGGGCCCCTAAAGTATGAGATACGGGGTGGGGGAAGATGGGGGGGCTATGATGATGTTTGGTTACAATCCACTTCTGGCGGTCACACGTACGGTTCCAAAGCTCCAGTGGGACTTAGAGAAACAAGGCTCAAGGCCCACAAAAGGTCGAGCTACAAGTAGCCCACGGTAACGCCATCCACACTTGGTGGCGGGCGCCAAGCAAGCAGCACCACTGTGCAGGCTGCACACCCAGCCCCTGAAATGGCCAGAGGGCGGGCCCAAGGTATAAAACCATGAAGAGACCAGAAAGCCCTCCCCCAAACCACTGGAAGCGGGGCTGGTAGCACACCCGCTGCAGCACTCTACTCAGCGACCACACCGCACCCGCCACTGCGCGCGTGTGGCGCCACCTCCCCTTCAACACACCCCCAGAGGGGATGCCAACTAGCAAACAGGTGCAGCCACCCGCTCGCCGTCAACCACGAGGCGCGCGCGGTGGAACTGCGCCCGCTTGCCCGCAACCTTGGCGGCGAGGAAAGCGGGCCACAGCGCCCGGTGCCGCGCCTCCTCGCGGTCACTGAGCACGTCGAAGACCGCAACCTATGTCTGGCGCAGCTTCCAGCGCCAGCGCACGACAGTGTCTGCCACGGCACCAGACGCCACGGTGGAGCACACGCAGCACGCCGCCCCCGCGCGGCTCCACACTGATGCCCCCGACGGCAGGCTTGGCGTTGATGAACGTCGCGGACACGACGCCGCCACCAGCCGGCCCATCCCAATTGCCAGTGTTGTCGTGCATAAAGCGCACGATGTTCGTGGCCAAACGGACAGGCATGCTCACGCCGGCCGCGGCGTCCGCGGCGCGCCGCCGTGCTTCCTCCGCGTCGTCGGCGAAGCAGCCGCTGAACGCGTCATTAGCATGGCCGCATCCGTCGCCGCCCGTGACGAACACGATGGCGTCCTCCACAGAGATCGACGCCACGAAACTGAGGCGCAGCGACGCGTCGCCCACACGTGCGGGCAGCCCCCCCCGACGGCAGGGGCCGCGCGTAGATGCGGCTCGCGCGGCGCCCGCCGCAGCAGGCCGCTCCGCCGCCGGCGCGCCCGCCGCCGACGCCACAGGGGCGGCAGCAGCAGCAGGCCGGGCAGGCTGAGCAGCCTTGGCAGCAGGCGCCGCGCGGGGCGCACTGTGGGCCGCATGCGGCACTGCATGCGGCGTGTGCATGGGGACGCGGCGCCCCGGGGACGCGGCTCATCAGGAGGAGGCGAACCAGGTCCACGAGGGACGCAATCTGTTGCGCCTGCACCTGCACCACAGCGAGCACCCCCGCGAGGGGGCAGCTGCTGTGGCCGGCGTCGGCAATCTGTGTAGCGCCCACATGCGTCGGCGCATTCTGTGGCTGAGCACGCGCGCTCGCCTCCCTGTCCATCATCCCGCCTACCAGGCCTCAGAGGTCGTCCACCGCGGCGCTGAGGGCGCGGATGGCGTCTGTGGTGTCGGCCGAGGCCGAAATGTGGTTGCTGGCGCCTCCATGCAGGTTTTGCACCGCCTCCGCGTATGTGGCCGCCCCTAGCGCCCCAGGGAGCGCCAGAAGCGTGATCTGTGTCTCATCGACGCACGCGCGGTTGCGGGGCCGAAGGTCTGAGTCGGGGGAGCCGCTGCTCACCGGTGATTCTGTGGCGGTGGCCGCGCGGGCGACTAGCGCGCCGGCGGCCTTGCTGTGCTTGCGCTTAGAGCGTGTTATGGCTATGGTGACCATGCGTGCGCGATGTGCAAGCCATCCCTCCAGGGTTGCACCATGGGCTTTGCTAGGCCTGTGCATGACACTCCCCTTGCCCTATGAGAGTTCTGGAAAATGTGGGTGTGCAATTTGGAAAAATGTGGGCGCGTACTCGTCTACCTGAGTCCCTTCCTCCTTGGTTCGTGTGCGCTGCTTTGTTGGGTGGGACACGCGGCGTGAGCACGATGGAGGGTGAGCCCTACGATGGAGGTGAAGAGGCTATCGTGCCCTCCTCACGCATCTGCATAAAGAACGTGCCGAAGTATGTCGAGGAGAAGCGTCTGCGGGAGCATTTTGCGGCAAAGGGAGAGGTGACAGACGTCAAGCTGCTGAGGACGAGGTGCGCGCGCCGCCAGTCGCCCCCCAGCCGCCTCCTTTTGTGTCCTCCTCGGCGCACTCGAGACGTGGCAGCAGACGTAGCGATGGCAGCATGCATCCCAGCGTCTTGCCGGTCGCCCCGAGACACTGAGGCACTCGCGTGGCGTGTGCATGCATGGCGCGTCTGTGCATGCATGCGTGGCATGTAGCCATGCATGTCACACCTACCATTCCCGCTCACCGCTGTCGCGAATTCGCCTTGCATCTCAGGGATGGCCAGTCACGTCAGATGGCGTTTGTTGGCTTCAAGTCGGAGGCGGATGCGGCGGCGGCACTCAAGTACTTCAACAACTCGTACATAGACACGTTCAAGCTGTCGGTCGAGGTGTGTGCTGGGTTTGCTTGGGCAGGGCGGTGGATTTGCAGAGGAGGGAGGGAGGACATGCATTGATTGGACTTGTGAAGTCGGCCATCGTTCGTGCACGCGCAGGGCGCCGGCCGCTCGTCTCCTCTGCTGTGCCGCACACACCGACCGCACACCCCTCCCCGCCCGCCCGCTGCCCCGCGCAGTTTGCGCGCAAGTATGGCGACACCAGCATCGCGCGGCCGTGGAGCCGGCACTCGGAGGGCAGCTCTGCGGCCGCGCGCGCCAAGGGGCCCACCGGCCCCGTGGTCGTGGACGGCAGCGCAGAGGAGCAGTCGGTGCGTGCGAAGAAGGGCTCCAAGGGCGGCGGCGCGGGTGAGAACCCGGAGGTGGCCGACCCCCGGCTCGCCGAGTTCATGGCGCTCATGGCCCCGCGCGTCAAGGCCAAAACGTGGGCCAACGACGACATGCTGCCGAGCGGAGTGGAGGACCACCACAAGCTGCAGGCGGCCGCACACGTGGCGGTCAAGTCGTCCAAGGAGGCGGCGGCGGCGCTCGACAGCGCCGGCGGCATCGACGACAGCGACAACGAGGATGAGTACCAAGAGATTGGGGGCCGTGGCGGGGCGGCGGACGGCGCCGCGGGGCGGCTCGGCGACGAGAGCGACGACTCGTCGGATGGCGCAGCGGATGGAGGTGGGGACAGTGGGGACGACAGCGAGGGCGAGGGCGGTGGCGCCGCCGCGCCCGCGCCGGCGCGCGGCGACGACGCGGGCGTGTCCGACCTGGACTACCTCAGGTCCAAGGTCGTGCACAAGTGGTCGGACAGCGACGACGAGGACGGCGAGGGCGCGGTGGGCACCTCTGGGCGAGGCGGCGCGGCGGCAGCGGCGGCGCGGGGCAGCCAGGCCGGTGTTGGCACGTCTGCTCCTGCCGCCACTGCCACCAAGGCGTCAGCACGCGCACCCAAGGCAAAGGCCAAGCCCGCGCCGCCGCCCGATGGCAGTGACGATGACGGCGGTGGTGACGATGGCGACGAGGCCGAGGCCGAGGCGTCGGAGGGCGGGGACGCGGGCGAGGGCGAGGGGGGCGACGGGGCGGACGCGGACGCGGGAGACGGTGAAAACTCTGGATGGAAGGCGGTGATGGCGGCGGCGCGCGGCGACGCGATGGACACCGACGGCGGCGGCGGTGGCGGCGGCGGCGGGGGGGGCGTGACCGTGACCGCCGTGGACGACGTCGTCGCGACGATCGCCGACACCGGGCGGCTGTTTGTGCGCAACCTCGCGTACACCGCGTGCGAGGCCGACCTGTCGGAGCTGTTTGGGGGCTTTGGCGACCTGGGCGAGGTGCACTTGGTGCTGGACCGCGAGACAAAGCGCTCAAAGGTGGGTGCTACGTTCCACTGCTGTGCTGCGCTGTGCTGTGCTGCGCTGTGATATGCTCCCTCGGGCTGGGTGCACCTGGTGCTCTACCGAGAGTGAAAGCGCTTTAAGGTGGGTGGCCTCGTGGCTGCTATGTTCCACTGCTGTGCTCTGCTGTGCTGAACTGTGCTGTGCTGTGCTGTGCTCCCACTGTCTGGGTGTGTCTGGCAGAGGTGCACCTGGTGCTCGACCGCAAGGCAAGGCGCCCCAAGGTGGGTGTCCTCGTGGGTGCCACGTTCCACTGCTGTGCTGTGCTGTGCTGTGCTCCCACTGTCTCGGTGTGGCCTGGCAGAGGTACGCGCGTGCTCGACCGCGAGGCAAAGCGCTCCAAGGTGGGTGCTACGTTCCACTGCTGCGCTGTGCTACGCTGTGCTGCGCTGTGCTGTGCTCACTCGGGCTTGGTGCACCTGGTGCTCGACCGCGAGGAAAAGTGCTCCAAGGCGGATGGCCTCGTGGGTGCTATGTTCCACTGCTGTGCTGTGCTGTGCTGAACTGGGCTGAGCTAGGCTGTGCTGTGCTGTGCTGTGCTGTGCTCCCACTGGCTCGGTGTGCCTGGCAGAGGTGCACCTGGTGCTGGACCGCGAGACAAAGCGCTCAAAGGTGGGTGCTACGTTCCACCGCTGAACTGTGCTGTGCTGTGCTGTGCTCCCTCAGGCTGGGTGCACCTGGTGCTGGACCGCGAGACAAACCGCTCCAAGGTGGGTGCTGCGTTCCACTGCTGGGCTGGGCTGGGCTGGGCTCACACTGGCTCGATGTGCCTGGCAGAGGTGCACCTGGTGCTGGTGTGCGAGACAGCGCTCGAAGGTAGGTGGCCTCGTGGCTCCCATGTTCCACTGCTGTGCTGTGCTGCGCTGTGCTGTGCTGTGCTGCGCTGTGCTGTGCTGTGCTGTGCTGTGCTGTGCTCCCTCGGGCTGGGTGCACCTGGTGCTCGGCCGAGAGGGAAAGTGCTTGAAGGTGGGTGGCCTCGTGGCTGCTATGTTCCACTGCTGTGCTCTGCTGTGCTGAACTGTGCTGTGCTGTGCTGTGCTCCCACTGTCTGGGTGTGTCTGGCAGAGGTGCACCTGGTGCTCGACCGCAAGGCAAGGCGCCCCAAGGTGGGTGTCCTCGTGGGTGCTACGTTCCACTGCTGTGCTGTGCTGTGCTGTGCTCCCACTGTCTCGGTGTGGCCTGGCAGAGGTACGCGCGTGCTCGACCGCGAGGCAAAGCGCTCCAAGGTGGGTGCTACGTTCCCTGCTGCGCTGTGCTACGCTGTGCTACGCTGTGCTGCGCTGTGCTGTGCTCACTCGGGCTTGGTGCACCTGGTGCTCGACCGCGAGGAAAAGTGCTCCAAGGCGGATGGCCTCGTGGGTGCTATGTTCCACTGCTGTGCTGTGCTGTGCTGAACTGGGCTGAGCTAGGCTGTGCTGTGCTGTGCTGTGCTGTGCTCCCACTGGCTCGGTGTGCCTGGCAGAGGTGCACCTGGTGCTGGACCGCGAGACAAAGCGCTCAAAGGTGGGTGCTACGTTCCACCGCTGAACTGTGCTGTGCTGTGCTGTGCTCCCTCAGGCTGGGTGCACCTGGTGCTGGACCGCGAGACAAACCGCTCCAAGGTGGGTGCTGCGTTCCACTGCTGGGCTGGGCTGGGCTGGGCTCACACTGGCTCGATGTGCCTGGCAGAGGTGCACCTGGTGCTGGTGTGCGAGACAGCGCTCGAAGGTAGGTGGCCTCGTGGCTCCCATGTTCCACTGCTGTGCTGTGCTGCGCTGTGCTGTGCTGTGCTGCGCTGTGCTGTGCTGTGCTGTGCTGTGCTGTGCTCCCTCGGGCTGGGTGCACCTGGTGCTCGGCCGAGAGGGAAAGTGCTTGAAGGTGGGTGGCCTCGTGGCTGCTATGTTCCACTGCTGTGCTCTGCTGTGCTGAACTGTGCTGTGCTGTGCTGTGCTCCCACTGTCTGGGTGTGTCTGGCAGAGGTGCACCTGGTGCTCGACCGCAAGGCAAGGCGCCCCAAGGTGGGTGTCCTCGTGGGTGCTACGTTCCACTGCTGTGCTGTGCTGTGCTGTGCTCCCACTGTCTCGGTGTGGCCTGGCAGAGGTACGCGCGTGCTCGACCGCGAGGCAAAGCGCTCCAAGGTGGGTGCTACGTTCCCTGCTGCGCTGTGCTACGCTGTGCTACGCTGTGCTGCGCTGTGCTGTGCTCACTCGGGCTTGGTGCACCTGGTGCTCGACCGCGAGGAAAAGTGCTCCAAGGCGGATGGCCTCGTGGGTGCTATGTTCCACTGCTGTGCTGTGCTGTGCTGAACTGGGCTGAGCTAGGCTGTGCTGTGCTGTGCTGTGCTGTGCTGTGCTCCCACTGGCTCGGTGTGCCTGGCAGAGGTGCACCTGGTGCTGGACCGCGAGACAAAGCGCTCAAAGGTGGGTGCTACGTTCCACCGCTGAACTGTGCTGTGCTGTGCTGTGCTCCCTCAGGCTGGGTGCACCTGGTGCTGGACCGCGAGACAAACCGCTCCAAGGTGGGTGCTGCGTTCCACTGCTGGGCTGGGCTGGGCTGGGCTCACACTGGCTCGATGTGCCTGGCAGAGGTGCACCTGGTGCTGGTGTGCGAGACAGCGCTCGAAGGTAGGTGGCCTCGTGGCTCCCATGTTCCACTGCTGTGCTGTGCTGCGCTGTGCTGTGCTGTGCTGCGCTGTGCTGTGCTGTGCTGTGCTGTGCTGTGCTCCCTCGGGCTGGGTGCACCTGGTGCTCGGCCGAGAGGGAAAGTGCTTGAAGGTGGGTGGCCTCGTGGCTGCTATGTTCCACTGCTGTGCTCTGCTGTGCTGAACTGTGCTGTGCTGTGCTGTGCTCCCACTGTCTGGGTGTGTCTGGCAGAGGTGCACCTGGTGCTCGACCGCAAGGCAAGGCGCCCCAAGGTGGGTGTCCTCGTGGGTGCTACGTTCCACTGCTGTGCTGTGCTGTGCTGTGCTCCCACTGTCTCGGTGTGGCCTGGCAGAGGTACGCGCGTGCTCGACCGCGAGGCAAAGCGCTCCAAGGTGGGTGCTACGTTCCCTGCTGCGCTGTGCTACGCTGTGCTACGCTGTGCTGCGCTGTGCTGTGCTCACTCGGGCTTGGTGCACCTGGTGCTCGACCGCGAGGAAAAGTGCTCCAAGGCGGATGGCCTCGTGGGTGCTATGTTCCACTGCTGTGCTGTGCTGTGCTGAACTGGGCTGAGCTAGGCTGTGCTGTGCTGTGCTGTGCTGTGCTCCCACTGGCTCGGTGTGCCTGGCAGAGGTGCACCTGGTGCTGGACCGCGAGACAAAGCGCTCAAAGGTGGGTGCTACGTTCCACCGCTGAACTGTGCTGTGCTGTGCTGTGCTCCCTCAGGCTGGGTGCACCTGGTGCTGGACCGCGAGACAAACCGCTCCAAGGTGGGTGCTGCGTTCCACTGCTGGGCTGGGCTGGGCTGGGCTCACACTGGCTCGATGTGCCTGGCAGAGGTGCACCTGGTGCTGGTGTGCGAGACAGCGCTCGAAGGTAGGTGGCCTCGTGGCTCCCATGTTCTGTGCACTGCTGTGCTGTGCTGCTGTGCTGTGCTGTGCTGTGCTGTGCTGTGCTGTGCTGTGCTCCCTCGGGCTGGGTGCACCTGGTGCTCGGCCGAGAGGGAAAGTGCTTGAAAGTGGGTGGCCTCGTGGCTGCAATGTTCCACTGGTGTGCTCTGCTGTGCCGAACTGTGCTGTGCTGTGCTGTGCTGTGCTGTGCTCCCACTGTCTGGGTGTGTCTGGCAGAGGTGCACCTGGTGCTCGACCGCAAGGCAAGGCGCCCCAAGGTGGGTGTCCTCGTGGGTGCTATGTTCCACTGCTGTGCTGTGCTGTGCTGTGCTGTGCTGTGCTGTGCTGTGCTCCCACTGTCTAGGTGTGGCCTGGCAGAGGTATGCGGGTGCTCGACCGCGAGGCAAAGCGCTCCAAGGTGGGTGCTACATTCCACTGCTGCGCTGTGCTACGCTGTGCTGTGCTGTGCTGTGCTCCTTCGGGCTGGGTGCACCTGGTGCTCGACCGCGAGGGAAAGCGCTCCAATGTGGGTGGCCTTGTAACTGCTATGTTCTACTGCTGTGCTCTGCTCTGCTGTGCTGTGCTGTGCTGTGCTCCCACTGGTTAGGTGTGGCCTGGCAGGGGTGCGCCGGGTGCTTGACCGCGAGACAAAGCGCTCCAAGGTGGGTGCTACGTTCCACTGCTGGGCTGGGCTGGGCTGGGCTGGGCTGGGCTGGGCTGCCGAGACAAAGCGCCCCAAGGTGGGTGGCCTCGTGGTTCCTATTTTCCCCTGCTGTGCTGTGCTGCGCTGTGCTGGGCTGCGCTCCCAAGGCGCGTGCGCGCGTGGATATGATGTGCGCGGTTTGCAGCAGGTGGTGGCGTGTGGCGTGCTCGTGCGTATGCTGCGAGCCTATGCCCCCACCACAACCCTCTCCACCGTTCGAGACACTGGCTGACATACTGTCAACACGCACAGTGCATGCTGCCTGCCGCCCCCCAAACTCACCGTAAACCCTTAAACCTAAACCCTAAACCCTAAGTTTAGGGGTTTACCCCAAACCGTTAACCCTTTACCCTAAACCCGAATTACCCTTCTCCTTCCCCCCCCCTCCTGCCCCCCCCCCCCCCCAGGGCGTCGCATACATCCTGTTTGCGATCCCGTCAGACGCGGTCAAGGCCGCGGAGCAGCTCGACATGACCATCTTCCAAGGCCGCCTGCTGCACATCCTCCCAGCCAAGGCGGCGCCCACCCGCGTGCCGCGCGACGGCGACGGCGCGTTCGGCAACCCCGACGGCTTCAAGTCGGAGAAGGACGCCGCGCGCAAGGCGGACGCGGGGAACCGCAGCGCGTGGAGCACGCTGTTCATGCGCGCGGACACGGTCGCAGAGGCGGTCGCCGCGCACTACGGCGTGGCCAAGTCGGAGCTGCTCGACCGCACGGCGTCCGACCTGCCGGTGCGCATGGCGCTCGGCGAGGCGCAGGTCGTGGCGCAGACAAAGGTGGGATTGTGCATGCGTGTGTGTGTGCGTGTGCGTGCGTGTGTGCGTGTGTGCGTGTGTGTGCGTGTGTGTGTGTGTCTGTGTTGACCACTGTGTGTGTGCGTTTGCGTGTGTGGCCCCCTATGTCGAGAAGAAGAAGAAACCACCCGCCTGGAGGGTGCCTGGAGGGTGCAACGTGTTCCATGCGCATGGTGCGCATGGCGCTGGGCGAGGCGCAGGTCGTGGCGCAGACCAAGGTGGGATATGTGTGTGTATGCGTGCGTGTGTGTGCGTGCGTGTGTGTGTGTTTGTGTGTGTGGTGTGTGTTGACCACTGCGTGTGTGCGTTCGCGTGTGTGGCTCCCTGTGTCGAGGAGAAGAAGAACCACCCGCCTGGAGGGTGTATCGTGTTCCATGCGCTTGGTGCGCATGGTGCGCATGGCGCTGCGCATGGCGCGCATGGCGCTGGGCGAAGCGCAGGTCGTGGCGCAGACTAAGGTGAGATTGCAGTAACAGTAACATCGGCTTTCCAGCGAAAACTACCTTCTTGCCCTAGTACTAGTACCTCTACTCGCGCTCTTCTAGTGTGTTCATAAGCTCTTCGCCAGGGGCTCCCGCCCTGGCGCCGCTCGATGGCGGACAACCGGGACAACTGCGCTTGATACTGGGCGGCTGAAAATCTGGAAATTTTCCCTGAGCGGCTCTGACGCACAGCGCTACTGGTGAACTGTTCCTGATGGGGCGAGGCTATGTGGCAGATGGGGCAGCGGTACGATGGAGAGCACGATGCACGATGGCGAGAATTGCGGCGAGCATGCACCCCCTCTCACAACGATCGGAACTCAAGCAGATTGCGGCTCCTAATGGTTTACTGTGCCTGGATGGAAGAGAGAGACGGATGGCGAGAAATTGAGAAACATGGGAAGCGAGGCACATGCGGCTAGGCTTTGTGAGGAGGTTGCGGCGCAGGGGTTCCCTGCCCCAAGGCGCAGATTATTAGATGGCGACGCGATCGATGCACCAGCCGTGCGGCATGGGGCGAGGCGAGGCCCCACCAGCGGGCGGGCACCATAATGGAGATGGCGGCTAAGAACGGGGAATGCGGCTACCGGGGATGAGGCTACGGGTTATGCATGCCAGGGACGGCGGACAAGGCTAATGCGTCACGGCGCATGGGTAAAGAACGGGGAATGAGGCTACGGGAGCTGGCGGGCGCGGCGCGCGCATGGCGCGCGCGGCGCATGGGGGTTGCATGGCGGCGCTCTGCGCGTGCATGCATGGAGGAGATTGCTGGCGGGCATGGAGGAGATTGCTCGCGGGCGTGGAGGAGATTGCAGGCGGCAGCATGGAAGCGGATGGCGAGAAATTGAGAAACATGGGAAGCGAGGCACATGCGGCTAGGCTTTGTGAGGAGGTTGTGGCGCAGGGGTTCCCTGCCCCAAGGCGCAGATTATAGATGGCGCAGCAATCAATACACTAGCCGTGCGGCATGGGGCGAGGCGAGGCCCCACCAGCGGGCGGGCACCATAATGGAGATGGCGGTTAAGAACGGGGAATGAGGCTACAGGGAGAGGATACGGGTTACAGATGCCAAAGGGGACGGCGGAACAAGGATCAGCCATAGGTGTCACGGGGAATGGCTAAAGAACGGGAATGAGGCGGGTGGTACGGGTGCTGGCGCGCATGGAGCGCGGCGCGGCGCATGGAGATCGCATGGCGGCGCCCATGCATGGACGAGATTGCTGGCGGGCATACAGGAGATTGCTGGCGGGCACGGAGGAGATTGCTGGCGGGCATACAGGAGATTGCTGGCGGGCGTGGAGGAGATTGCTGGCGGGCATGGAGGAGATTGCTGGAGCCAATGGCGGCGGCGGGACTAGTAGTAGAACACAGGCGCACACCAACAATGCGTTGCTGTCACTACCTGGGTGGTATAGGGTGGATCTGGGGGCCCAGTGTCCTGTCTAGGTCCAGTGCGTGCGCGCGTGTGGGGGTTTACCCTCACCCCTACCAGGTAGCCAGCCAGTTTCCCACTGAAACTGAGTTTAAGGTGTCGGGCGCTAGCGCCGACACCGGTCTTATACATCATTACTGGTGTCACACAGACTGTAAGATCCATCATCATCATCATCATCAGTACCACGCCTAGACCCAAGTCCAGCTCTGGCCCACACAATCTCACTTGTGAAGGGCTGTAGCCACCAGCCGACTGCCTGCCAACGCGTAGTCTTAGAGCAAAAATGGGGACCAAGGTGGGATTACAGTCACAGTAACATCGGCTTTCCAGCGAAGACTACCCGCTAGTCCTAGTACCACCGCCTAGACCCAAGTCCAGCTCCGGCCCAAACAATCTCACTTGCTTGCTGTCCCTGCTTACTGCCCTTCCAACCTTCCCTACTCCCACCCCCAGGGCGCGCTGTCAGACGCTGGCGTCGACATTGCGAAGCTCGAGGCGGCTGCGGCCGTGTCGGGCAAGGCCGCGCAGACGGCGGGCGCGGCGGTGGCGCGCAGCGCGACGACCCTGCTGGTTAAGAACTTGCCGTACAGCGCGGACGAGGGCGAGCTAGAGGTGAGGGGGGGGATAGGCGGCGATACGGACGAGGGCGAGCTAGAGGTGAGGGGGGGGATAGGCGGCGATAGGGGGTGGGGTTAAGAACTTGCCGTACAGCGCGGACGAGGGCGAGCTAGAGGTGAGGGGGGGGATAGGCGGCGATAGGGGGTGGGTGGGTGTACAGTGGCAGGAGGGGGGGCGCAGCGGGACGACCCTGCTGGGTTAAGAACTTGCCGATACAGCGCGACGGGCCAGAGAGGTGTGTGGGGGGGGACTTAAAATAGTCGGCATAGGGGTTGGTTGGAGCGTGGGGGCGGCAGCGGGGGGGGGGGGCGTAGGGCAACCTGCTGGTTGAGAAACTCGCCGTACAGCGCGGCACGAGGGCGAGCTAGAGGTTCCGGCGGGGGTGGGGGGGGGGCGGTAGGGCGATAGGTAGGGGGTGCGGGAGGGGGGGCGCGCCAGGGCGACCCTGCTGGGTTAAGAACTTGCCGTACAGCGGCGACGAGGGCGAGCTAGAGGTGAGGTGGCGGGATAGGCGGCGAATATGGGGTGGGTGGTCTGGGGACATGGCAGGGGGGGGGGCGCAGCAGGACGACCCTGCTGGCTAAGAACTTGCCGTACAGCGCGGACGGGGGCCAGCTAGAGGTGTGTGTGTGGGGGGACTTAATAGTCGGCAATAGGGGGTTGAGTTGGGGAGGTGGCGGGGCCGGGGGGGGGGGCCGTAGCGGGCAGCTCTTGTTGAGAACTCGCCGTACAGCACGGACGAGGGCAAGCTAGAGGTGAGGGGGGGTGGGTGCAGGGGGCCGCAGCGGGGCGACCCTGCTGGTTAAGAACTTGCCGTACAGCGCGGACGAGGGCGAGCTGGAAGTGGGGGGGGGGGATAAGGGGGGGGGCACAGCGAGGGTGAAGGGAGTTGTGGGTAGGTCGGGGGGGGGAGGGGGCGGGGGGTGAGCAGAAAGGGGTGGGGGGTAAGACTGGCCCCCTCGACGCGTGCGTGCCTCACCCCATCACTCATCGCCCACCACCCTCACCGGTCACGCCCACGCGCCCGCACGCCGCAGGAGCTGTTTGGGCGGCACGGGCCCGTCGTGCGCCTGGTGCTGCCGCCCACCACCCCCACCGCCACGTCCGCACACGCCGCAGGAGCTGTTTGGGCGGCACGGGCCCGTCGTGCGCCTGGTGCTGCCGCCCACCACCCCCACCGCCACGCCCGCACACGCCGCAGGAGCTGTTTGGGCGGCACGGCCCCGTCGTGCGCCTCGTGCTGCCGCCGACCAAGACGCTCGCGCTCGTCGAGTTTGGCGAGCCGTCGGACGCGCGGTCTGCGTTCAAGGCGATCGCGTACAAGAAGTACCAGCACGTGCCGCTCTACCTCGAGTGGGCGCCCAAGGACATCTTCTCGACGCCTCCGCCCGACAAGCCCAAGGCGTCGGCGGCCAGCAGCAAGAAGGCGGCCGCTGCCTTGGCTAAGGCGTCGGCAGCCAGCAAGCAGCCGGACGCCAAGGCCAAGGAGGACCCCAAGGCCGGCGGCGCGCGTGGCGGCGCGGCGGCGGCGGCCGATGACGGCGGCGACGACGGCGACGGCGCCACGGTCGCGAGCATCTACGTGAAGAACCTCGCGTGGGGCACCGCCGACGCGGGCCTACGGAAGCACTTTGACCGCGCGGTGTCGGCCGCTGGCGGCACGCTGCGCAGCGCCAAGGTCGCGAAGAAGGCGGGGCCCGACGGCGCGCCGCTCTCGATGGTGCGTGACCCTAAACCCTTTACCCTAAACCCCCTAAACCCTTAACCTTGGAACCCTTAAACCCTAACCCCCTAAACCCTAAACCCCCTTAACCCTAAACCCCCTAAACCCTACAGTTACAGTTACAGTTACATGGCATTCCAGCTAAGACAACACTAGTCCTAGTGCCACCGCCCTGTGAAGGACGATAGCCACCAGCCGGTAACCTGCCGTCTAGACTACCGCTCCCGCCGGCTAGTTTAGACCCAAACAAGTCCCTGAGGGACATGTCTGGCAAGGAGCGTATAGGAAAGGACCGTCCTCCTCCTGGCCTTTGAGGCCAACCACGCCGGCTGTGCCGACTGGCGGCGCTGAAGCAGAAAAGTCCCCGCCTGGCATGGTGCATGGTTGTCCAACTCCATGCATGGGGCTCTGCCTGCGCCCCATGCGTCATGCATGGCCAGGTCCCACCCTCCAGGGGGCCTGGGCAAACAGAGTCGTCATGGCAGGCTGCCTGAAGACCAATGCCGACGCCAGTCACCGGCAGACGAGTGCCCCCGAGGGTGAGCGCGGTGACAAACGCTGCGATGGTGAAGCGGATAAACTCTGTTGTTGCCTCGGCGGTCACCACCGCTGAAGCCCTGATGTAGCTCGCCCCCACGAGCAGCCATCTTGACCGATGTCCAGCATGCATTGACGGGCGCCAGCTCCTCCGATCGTCGATCAACTCGTCGAGATCGGTGCCGCATGGCGTCCTGCATGGGAGGAGGATAAGGGCCGTCTCCCAGCACGGGTCGCGGCAGCGCCGCGGCTACTCGCCAAGCCATGACAGCGCCGGGCAAGCCGCTCCTGTAGTTTCCACCGAGGGACAGTCTAGCAGGAGCCAGGCCAGCCGTATTTTATCCCGCTCGTCAGCGGCACGGAGATCCTAGTCACCAGCAGCGCCGCATTGCTGGGTCCCTAAACCCTAAACCCCCTAAACCCCCTCGCCCCTCCCACTTCTGGAGGCCTTCATATATGTATGGACCCATGTTCCCACCAGGGGGCTCGATTAACGGAGGCGCGTTCTCGTCGCCGAGCCCTGGACCCAGCAATGCGGCGCTGCTGGTGACGAGGATCTCCGTGCCGCTGACGAGCGGGGTAAAATACGACTGGCCCGGCTCCCGCTAGACTGCCCCTCGGTGGAATACTTCAGGAGCGACTTGCCCGGCGCCGCCATGGCTTGGCGAGTAGCCGCGGCGATGCCGCGACCCGTGCTGGGAGACGGCCCTTATCCTCCCCATGCAGGATGCCATGCGGCACCGATCTCGACGAGTTGATCGACGAGCGGAGGAGCTGGCGCCCGTCAATGCATGCTGGACGTTGGTCAAGATGGCTGCCCGTGGAGGCGGGCTACCGTCACGGCTTCAGCGGTGGCGACCGCCGAGGCAACACAGAGTAAATCCGCTTCACCAATCGCAGCGTTCGTCACCGCGCTCATCCTCGGGGTCGCTCGTCTGCCGGTGACTGGCGTTGGAAGGTCTTCAGGCAGCCTCCATGACAACTCTGTCGTCCATGCACCCCTGGAGGGTGGGACCTGGCCATGCATGAGGCATGGGGCGCCGGCTGAGCCCCATGCAAACGAGAGCTGGACAGCCATGCACTGCCAGGCGGGGACCGTTCCAGTCAGCGCCAGTCGGCTCTGCCGGCTTGACTGGCCACAAGGCCACTACTGTGACCCTGAGGAAGGTCCTCTCCTATATGCTCCTTGCCAGACATGTCTCTCAGAGACCGCTGTTTGGGGTAGTCTAGCCGGCGGGAGCGGTAGTCTATCGGCCGGGAGCCGGCGGTACTCCAGTACTTAAGTGTGCTGGAGTATCGGCGGGTGTCTCTAGTAGAAGAGTAGCCTGCTTAGCTGGAAACCCCGTGTTACTGTTACTGCATGTCCCCACCGGAGGGGGGATGAGGGGACAGCCCCTAGCAGACATAGGACAGAGGAACTGATACGGGAGGATTCTAAACCCCGGGCCCCTTAAACCTTAAACCCCCTTAACCCTAAACCCGTTCCCCCTTCATGTTCACCGCTCTCGATGGTGCGTGCGGCTGTGGCTGTGGCTGTGTGTGTTCACAGTTTACAGTTAACAGTATGCACCCTGAGGGCTGTGCGTGCGGGTGTGGGTGTGTGCACGACGTGGCCGCTGCGCCCAGCCCCGCTGCCGCTGCTGCCCCGCTGGCTTTGGTGTGAAGTTACGCTGGACCAACCTAAGACCAATCCTCTTGACCTCACTTTTTCACAGTTTTGCCGTGTTACAGTTGCATGTACGCGCCCGGACGACCCCAGGCGTGGGTTAAGGCCTGGAACTAAAAGTATAGGGGGGCTCTGCTGGCAGAGCCTACGAGGCCACGCAGCGTGCCAGCCTACCAAAGAGAAACTCTTGAACCGCTGTGCCCCTCACCCTGTGTGTGTGTGTGTGTGTGTGCAGGAACTCGGCTTTGTGGAGTTCGACCGGCCCCACCGGCTTTGGAAGTGAGGCTTGGCCAATCCCCTCAACCCCTTGTGCCCCCCCCCCCACCACCACCCTGCGCGTGTGTGTGCAGGGATTTGGCTTTGCGGAGGTCGACACCGAGGACATTGCGAAGGGCGCTCCCAGCCCCGCCGCCGCTGCTGCCCCGCTGGCTTTGGTTGGAAGTTAGGCTTGGCCAATCCCCTCAACCCCTTTGCCCCCCCCCACCACCACCCTGCGCGTATGTGTGCAGGGATTTGGTTTTGCGGAGGTCGACACCGAGGACATTGCGAAGGGCGCTCCCAGCCCCGCCGCCGCTGCTGCCCCGCTGGCTTTGGTCGGAAGTTAGGCTTGGCCTATCCCCTCAACCCCTTGTGCCCCCCCACCACCACCACCCTGCGCGTGTGTGTGCAGGGATTTGGCTTTGCGGAGGTCGACACCGAGGACATTGCGAAGGGCGCTCCCAGCCCCGCCGCCGCTGCTGCCCCGCTGGCTTTGGTCGGAAGTTAGGCTTGGCCAATCCCCTCAACCCCTTGTCCCCCCCCACCACCACCACCCTGCGCGTGTGTGTGCAGGGATTCGGCTTTGCAGAGGTCGACACCGAGGACATTGCGAAGGGTGCTCCCAGCCCCGCCGCCGCTGCTGCCCCGCTGGCTTTGATTGGGAGTTCGGCTTGGCCAATCCTTGTAACCGCTGTGCCCCTCACCATGTGCGTGTGAGTGCAGGGATTCGGCTTTGTGGAGGTCGACCGGCCCCACCGACTTTGGAAGTTAGGCTTGCCCAATCCTCTCAACCCCTGTGCCCCTCACCCTGTCCCCCTCACCCTGTGCGTGTGTGTGCAGGGATTCGGCTTTGTGGAGGTCGACACCGAGGACATTGCCAGGCGGTCATCAAGGCGCCGCCGCTGCTGCCCCGCTGGCTTTGGTTGGAAGTTCGGCGCGACCAATCCTCACACCCCTTGTGCCCCCCCACCACCACCACCCTGCGCGTGTGTGTGCAGGGATTCGGCTTTGTGGAGGTCGACACCGAGGACATTGCCAAAGCGGTCATCAAGGCCCTGCAGGGCAGCATGCTCGACAAGCACAAGCTGTCGCTGCAGCTGTCGAGGGCCAAGGCGCCCGCGTCCGCGGGCAAGGACGGCAGCAGCAAGAAGCGCGGCGCGGCGGGCGACGACGGCTCCACCAAGGTCGTCGTGCGCAACGTCGCGTTCGAAGCGACGCGCAAGGACATCGCCGCGCTCTTCAGCCCGTTCGGCCACCTCAAGTCGTGCCGCCTGCCCAAGAAGTTCGACGGCTCGCACCGCGGCTTCGGCTTCGTAGAGTTCGTTACCAAGCAGGAGGCCAAGAACGCGATGGAGGGCGTCGGTGGCACGCACTTGTACGGGCGCCGCCTCGTCGTCGAGTATGCGCAGGAGGAGGGCGGGCTGGACGAGCTGCGGCTCAAGACAGGCGCCAAGTTCCGCGAGGACGACGAGCTGCTGGGGCCGGGGTCGGGCCCGTCGATGAAGCGGCTGAGGAAGGGGCTGTAGGCGAAGGCAGGGGGCTCGCGCGTGTGCGGCATGGCATGGAGTTTGAAACTACAGCAGCGTTGATAGAGATGGTTGGCGGTGTTACTATACGACCCCGCAATGTGTCAACCGAATACGCACAGCCAGCCGCCTGCCAGCCAGCCAACACAACTTGTCTGGCACATCCGTGTGGCAATTGCATCTGTGACGCGGGCAGGCTCAGGGCTCGGCGCGGCATGGAGGTTGAAATTACAGCAGCAGAGATATAACATGCGCTCACCTACTTCAACAAGCGTTTGCTGCCGCTGCGGTGGGGGACTAAGGGGTGCGCCCACGCTCTTTACAGAGTTGGGGTTCCCTACCACCAACAGCCAGCCATCTCAGTAAGGTGCTCGGGCCATACGCGCCGAGCACGGTCTTATACGCCTTTACAGTTCTAATGCTCAGTTCTAATGCTCAGTTCTAAATAACAAGCGATGGCGATGGCGCGACAGCCTCCGCCTACAAGAGCGTCCATCAGGAAAGCCGCCGTCCTCGCCGCCCTCAGCGGACCGATCGGCGGCGAGGCAGCGCGCTGGCAGCAGCCAGGCAGCGGGGAGGCAGCGGCAGCGGAGAGGGCAGAGAGAGGGGGGGATCTCGTGAACGGGATGCGTGCAGAGATGGAGGCCATGCGTGCAGAGATGCAGGCCATGCGGGGAGAGATGCAGGCCATGCGGGCAGATATGCGAAATGTTTGATGCGCAGACCAGCACCAGGCACAGCAGCGGGGCGACAGCGACAGCGACAGCGGATAAGGCAGCCGCCATCGTGGTGCCCGAACCCTCAACCCCCGCGCGCGCTACCCCCGACCATGCAACGGTCTGGGGAGCGCTAGCGGGGGCGGCGTCAGGCGGGGGCATGCGGACACCGGGGGGAACAGCCGCCACCATGACGAACCTGACGGCCATGCATGCAGAGCAGATGGCCAGGAATGCAACGAGGGCGGCAGTATGGGCAGCATGCCCATGGCGAGACAGCAGGGGGGAGATTTGCTGACGAGTCGCATGGGCGACGTGCATGGAGGAAAGAGCGTTGCGCACGCATGGAGCGCAGCGGGGGTGCGGGCCGCGCGCCAGCACAGCACAGGGTGCAGGCGGGGCCTCGCGCCAGCACAGCACAGGGGCCGGGCCTCGCGCCAGCACAGCACAGGGTGCGGGCCGGGCCTCGCGCCAGCACAGCACAGGGGCCGGGCCTCGCGCCAGCACAGCACAGGGTGCGGGCCGGGCCTCGCGCCAGCACAGCACAGGGTGCGGGCCGGGCCTCGCGCCAGCACAGCACAAGGGCCGGGCCTCGCGCCAGCACAGCACAGGGGCCGGGCCTCGCGCCAGCACAGCACAGGGTGCGGGCCTCGCGCCAGCACAGCGGAGGGTGCGGGCCGGGCCTCGCCGCCAGCACACAGCACAGGGTGCGGGCCGGGCCTCGCGCCAGCACAGCACAGGGGCCGGGCCTCGCGCCAGCACAGCAGGGTGCGGGCCGGGCCTCGCGCCAGCACAGCACAGGGTGCGGGCCGGGCCTCGCGCCAGCACAGCACAGGGGCCGGGCCTCGCGCCAGCACAGCAGCGGGCCGGGCCTCTCGCCGGCACAGGGTGCGGGCCGGGCCTCTCGCCTGCACAGCACAGGGTGCGGGCCGGGCCTCGCGCCAGCACAGCACAGGGGCCGGGCCTCGCGCCAGCACAGCGTTGATTCGTTGGGGAGTTGACGATGCTATTGGAGCGGAGCTATTGGAGCGATTGTTGCGGAGCCTGCGGCTGCTGGAAGGGAGCCTGCATGAAGATTGCTGCGGGCATGGCGGCGGCAGGGACTAGCATAAGGCGCACCTGCGGCCTGCGCAGTCACATAGTATAAATTCAAGAAGCACACATATTTGGCGATTGGCGATTTACCTGCCTCGCGTTTCCGTTTCCCCACATGCGTTCTTCAACAAGCGTTTGCTGTCGCTGCGGTAGGGGACCTAGGGGTGCGCCCACGCTCTTTACAGAGTTGGGGTTCCCTGCCACCAACAGCCAGCCATCTCAGTAAGGTGCTCGGGCCATACGCGCCGAGCACGGTCTTATACGCCTTTAGAGGTGTCCCCGACTGTAACATCCATCATCATCACAGGTGTCCTTGACTGTAACATCCATCATCATCATGTTTGATGGTGTAACTACGCGACCCCGCGATATGTGAACCGAATACGCACAGCCAGCCGCCAGCCAGCCACTCAACACAACATGCGCGTGACGATTGCATCTATGGAGCGGGCGGGCTCAGCTACTTTGCAGTGACCTGGTCCTTGATGATGTCCATGCTCATCGTGAGGTTCTTGGGCGGCTTGGTCGCAACGTGGTACAGCACAGCCGCCGCGCATCCAGCCGCACCGCCGCCCATCAGGTGCAGGGTGGACATCCGCACCAGGCCAAGCCGCGCAATTGCCACAGCGCCCCCGGTGCCAAGGGCGGAGCCCCAGAACGAGAGCGCGTCGACGCGGTTCTGGCCCTGCGGTCCAGCAGCAACCACCTCAGCAGCAGCAGCAGCACGTGCAGGCAGACTAACACCCAAACCCCTCCCTACCCCTGACCTCCCCACCCCATGTCTCCACCTCCACCCTCTTGAGATGAGGCTGATAAAGCAGCAGTGAGGCAGCAGTGAGGCTGATAAAGCAGCAGTGAGGAAGCCCTAACGCTTGGATGCCTCAAAGGCCTCACAGCTGCTTTATCAGCCTCATCTCAACACACACACACTCCCCCTCCTCCAGTTCCTTCGCAACCATTCCCCCCCACACACACACACCACGTTCCCCCCCTCCTTCCCCTCTTTTACCTCATTGTAGTGAAGGCGTAAGACGCGGTCTTCCAAACCCACCCTGTCCATGCCCTGCATCTTGGCCACAAGCAAAGCGCCTGCGCGTGCGTGAGGCCGTGCAGCACGTGGCTGCTCGTGGCTGGCGTTTGCAGTAGCAGGAGCAAGCAGGAGCACGCACGCGCACACACGCGTGTGTGGGGGGGTAGGTGGGCGGGTGGTTGGGAGGTGGGTGGGCGGGCGGGTGGGTAGGGAGGTAGGGAGGTAGGGAGGTGTGTAGGGCGTTGGGTAGGGAGGTGGGCAGGTGGGTGGGAGGTGGGTGGGAGAGCACCCACCAGTGGCCGTTGTGCCGACAAGTGATGCGATGCCTGCTGTGCGCAGCGCGTTGGGCAGGCTCAGTGAGCGCGAGAGCAGCGCCATGGTTGGCGCGGCCGCCCCCACTCCAATGAGGGAGCCGAGCTGGAAGCCCTGCGTTCGTTCACCGCGTATGCAGCACGGTTGTGCATGCGCACAATGCCCATCCGTGCCCCTGCCTCTCATGTGTGCATGGCGAGGAATGTGCACGGGGCAGGGGGCACGCCCCATGCGTGCGTGTCACGTGTGTCATGCGTGTGCGCCTCGTGACACACATGCCCTTCACAACTGTACCCCACTCTCTCTCTCTCTCACACACACACACACACCACTACTCCTCCCTCGTCCCAGCCTTTGCCTCGAGCCCATTCACTCAGGTGGCATGGAGGTGGGGCACATGCTGAGTCAGTCTGCAACTCTAGGGAGAGGCCACCTTCGCGAGGACGTGCTGCGCCAGGTGTGCGCGCAGGGTCGTCGTCGTCTCCACGGTGGGGTCGTAGTAGGGTCTGGACATGGCGAGCACTCGCGATGATGTCGGAATGCGAGGGGGGGTAGGGTTTCGGTTTCTGGTTAGGGTTAGGGTTTAGGGCTGTTGGCTTGTTTACGATCTCTCTTTCTCTCTCTCTTTCTCTCTATCTCTTTCTCTGTCGGGGAAGGGGAGGATGGGTGGATGGGCGGTGGAGTATGTGTGTGTGTGATGGTGTGCACCTGCAGCGTGCTTGACACCGCCCTGCTTGCACCTGTGTGCGCGCACCTGTGTGTGGGGGGAGGGGGCGGGTGGCACACTCCAGTGGCCGTCTTGCCGATGAGTGACGCCCAGCCTGCTGTGCGGGCAGGGACGCCTTGGCAGGCTGAGCGAACTCGAGAGCCATGCCAGTTTTGGGGCTACCACCACGCAAACGAGGAAGCCGCAAGGAAGCAGTGTGTGCGTGTACCAGGTGCATGCAGCGTGTGTGCAGAGTGTGCAAGCAGCAGCGTGTGTGCATGTGTGCGCTTCCACCAACGCATACACGCTGCACTCAGAGCACACACTCAAGAGCACACACGATCGCATCAGAGCACCGGCGCTTCCATCACAGCACGCACAAACCCCAGCAGCATGTTACACGACAGATATCGCATGGTATGAGTGGCCAGTAGGCTGGCCAGCCAGAGGCTACTTCCTAGCACCACCGCCTTGACCCCGAGCCAGTCATACAGTGACAGTAACATCGGCTTACTGAAGACTACCTTCTAGTCCTAGCACCACCGCCTAGACCCAAATCCAGTTACGGCCCTAACAATTACTTGTGAGGGGCGGTAGCCACCAGCCGGCTGCCTACCAACGTGTAGTCCCAGAGCAGAAAGGAGAGCTATTGTCATGGCCCTGGAAGCCACACGCTAGCTCGCAAACGGCACGGTGGTCATGGCGCCCCAATGAGGCTGCCCACCCGCCCACTCGGCCCGCTTCGCCACCCGGGGGGGTCGCTCTTTTGGCGATCGGCAATGAATCTGCCTCGCGTTTCTGTTTCCCCACATGCACTCACCTACTTTAACAAGCGCTTGCTGCCGCTGCGGTGGGGGACCTGGGGGCGCGCCCACGCTCTTTACAGAGTTGGGGTTCCCTACCTCCAACAGCCAGCCATCTCAATAAGGTGCTCGAGCCATACGCGCCAAGCACGGTCTTATATGCCTCTAGAGGTGTCCCTGACTGTCACGTCCATCATCATCACCCACTAACTGCCAGCAGTTGGACTGGGCGGCGCCCGCACGCCCGACAGCCCAACCGTGCTCCACACGCGCGCCCTCGGCAGGTGGCTCGCCACACACCCGAGCGAGTGGTAGTTGAGGCTGTATGCAAACAGGCCAGAGGCCAGGCCCACGAAGCAACCCTGCGCGAGCGGGGGGCTTGCTGGCTGTGATGGTTGTGGTGCAGTGGTTGAGGGCGCTGGATCAATCATCTGCCGGAGCAGCGCGCGCACACACACACATACACACACACGTGTGCGCAAACACACATGCATGCACGCACACACACAATGCGCAAGACACACACGCACGCACACACCATGCACACGCACAAATGCACGCACGCTCGCACAACCCCCTACCCACCGCGTTGATATCCGACGTGGCGTGCTTGTAGTCATACACGCGGGACACCGCGACAAACGTGGCCAGCATAATGGGGACGAGGCACATGACCGCGAGCGCAAACTGGCCCGGTTGCGGGCGCGATAGCACGCGGAAGTGGCCGAGCAGGAAGAGTGACACGACGGTCATGCTGCGGTGTGTGTGTGTGTGTGTGTGTGTGTGTGTGTGTGTGTGCAAACTGGCCCGGTTGCGGGCGCGATAGCACGCGGAAGTGGCCGAGCAGGAAGAGTGACACGACGGTCATGCTGCGGTGTGTGTGTGTGTGTGTGTGTGTGTGTGTGTGTGTGTGTGTGTGCAAACTGGCCCGGTTGCGGGCGCGATAGCACGCGGAAGTGGCCGAGCAGGAAGAGTGACACGACGGTCATGCTGCGGTGTGTGTGTGTGTGTGTGTGTGTGTGTGTGTGTGTGTGTGTGTGTGTGTGTGCAAACTGGCTCGGTTGCGGGCATGATAGCACACGGAAGTGGCAGAGCAGGAAGAGTGACACGACGGTCATGCTGCGGTGTGTGTGTGTGTGTGTGTGTGTGTGTGCAAACTGGCCCAGTTGCGGGCACGATAGCACACGGAAGTGGCCGAGCAGGAAGAGCGATGCGACGGTCATGCTGCAGTGTGTGTGTGTGTGTGTGTGTGTGTGTGTGTGTGTGTGCAAACTGGCCCGGTTGCGGGCGCGATAGCACGCGGAAGTGGCCGAGCAGGAAGAGTGACACGACGGTCATGCTGCGGTGTGTGTGTGTGTGTGTGTGTGTGTGTGTGTGTGTGTGTGTGTGTGTGTGTGCAAACTGGCTCGGTTGCGGGCATGATAGCACACGGAAGTGGCAGAGCAGGAAGAGCGATGCGACGGTCATGCTGCAGTGTGTGTGTGTGTGTGTGTGTGTGTGTTCAAACTGGCCCGGTTGCGGGCGCGATAGCACGCGGAAGTGGCCGAGCAGGAAGAGTGACACGACGGTCATGCTGCGGTGTGTGTGTGTGTGTGTGTGTGTGTGTGTGTGCAAACTGGCCCAGTTGCGGGCACGATAGCACACGGAAGTGGCCGAGCAGGAAGAGCGATGCGACGGTCATGCTGCAGTGTGTGTGTGTGTGTGTGTGTGTGTGTGTGCAAACTGGCTCGATTGCGGGCGGGATAGCACGTGGAAGTGGCCGAGCAGGAAGAGAGATACGACGGTCATGCTGCGGTGTGTGTGTGTGTGTGTGTGTGTTTGACCCCCCCTAGGACCCCCCCCTAGCTAGGACACCCCCCTAGGACCCCCCTCCTCTATGTGTGTGTATATGACGTGAAGCCGCTGGAGCGCGATATCACGTTAAAGTAGTCGAGCAGGAAGAGTGAAACGACGATCATGCTGGGCACATGCACACGTGTGGGGTGGGGTGAGCGTGTGTGTATGTATGTATGTATGTATGTATGTATGCATGCATGTGTGTGTGTGTGTGTGTTCAGAAGAGAGTGTTTGTTGTGGAGAGAAGGAGAAACACACAAAAAGAGAGGGAGAGAGAGAGAGAGAGAGAGAGCGAAAGAGGGAGGGAGGCATACACACGCACCTCGAGAACATGTAAGCCGACTGGCCGTTGGGGTAGGACAGACGCGTGGACGACACACAAACACACACACACACACACACACACATGGACACACACACACACCTCGAGAACATGTATGCTGCATGGCCGCTGGGATAGGACAGACGCGCGGACGACACACGCACACAGACATGCACAGAGAGAGACATACAGACAGAGAGGAAGAGAGAGAGAGAGAAGGACACACACACACACACACACACACAC
>VFSX01000499.1:0-37500 GCA_016618255.1 Chlamydomonas sp. UWO 241 | reverse complement strand
CTCAGCCCTCCCGCTATTTCACCGACCTGCTCCGAGACCCTGACACGCGGTTCCGCTTCGCGGCAGCAGTCAAGGAGGCCCTCGCCACCCTCCCCCCTTCCCTGACCCCCCCCACCCTGGACCAGATGACGAGCCACCTCACCGCGGTCATCCACTCAGCGGCCAGATCCACCCTTGGCCCCCGCCCACGCGAGGTCCCCATCCACTTCTACCTCCCCCCCGAGACTCTCAAACTCGCCCACGACCTTCAGTCCATGCGTTCCGACAGTTCACTGACTCGAGGCTCGCATGACTGCCGAGCTCAAGTCCGCCATCGCACGCGCCACCAACAAGCACTGGGACGGTGTCGCTCAACGCGTGCAACACGATTTTGACGACAACAACCCCCACTCCGCCCACCGCATGCTGTCCAAACTCGTCGACCGCCCCCCTTCCGCCGCCCTCCCTGCCCTCCGTGTCGGCGACCACATGTGCTTTGGAGCTCAGGCGGTGGCAGACGCGTTTGGAGAATATTTCCGTGTCCTCCAAACTCCACTCCGCTCGGAAGTCGATGAAGCCACCCTCGCCTCCCACCTCATCTTCACACCCACCACCCCCGTACCGCCCCCGTCTCCCTCCCCCTCCCTCCCTCCTCCTCCCCTCCACTACCCCGCTCCGCCTCCATCCCCTCCCCCTCCCCCCCCCCCGTCCCCCCCCCCCCTCCCCTCCCTCCCCTCCCTCCCCCTCCCGTCCCCTCCCTCCCCTCCCCTTCCCTCTCCTCCCCCTCCCCCACTTTCGCCCCCTCCCCCTCCCTTCCCTCTCCTCCCCTCCCCCACTTTTGCCCCCCCCTCCCCCTTCCCCCCCTCCTCCTCCCCCCCTTGCCTCCCCTCCCTCTCTGAGCGAGGTGGTCTCCGCGATCAAATCCCTCAGAAACTCTGCCCCCGGCTCTGACGACATCACCTCCCCCCTCCTCAAACACGGCGGCGCCGCAACCGCAACCGCCCTCCACCAGATCATCCTTACCTGTT
The DNA here is from genome assembly GCA_016618255.1 of Chlamydomonas sp. UWO 241. Classification (NCBI taxonomy): domain Eukaryota; kingdom Viridiplantae; phylum Chlorophyta; class Chlorophyceae; order Chlamydomonadales; family Chlamydomonadaceae; genus Chlamydomonas; species Chlamydomonas priscui. The sequence goes on along the minus strand of VFSX01000499.1, from coordinate 36,493 downwards.
GGAACACCACCTCCATCCCCGCCGCGTGGAACCAAGCAGACATCTGCCCCCTCTACAAGGGCGCATCCTCGGGCCCACCCACGCGCAGCAAGTCCTACCGCGGCATCTCCCTCCTGCCCGTCGCTGGCAAGGTCTACACTCACATCCTCCTCAACCGCCTCAAGCTCCAGCTGGAGCCCACCCTCCACACTTCCCAGTTTGGCTTCCGTCCGGGCCGTGGCTCCTCCGATGCCATCTTCACCATACGACGCCTCCAAGAGGAGTCACACCGCGCCTGCGCCCCCCTCCATGTGGCTTACGTCGACCTGTCCAAGGCGTTCGACAGTGTCAACCACGCCGCCCTTTGGAAAACCCTCCTCCACCGCGGCGCGCACCCTGCCCTCCTCGCACGCATCGAAAGCCTCTATTCTGGTGCCACCGCCAGAGCCCGAGTCAACGGTGCATACTCCGCCCCTTTCCCTCTCAAAGCTGGCGTCAAGCAAGGCTGCCCCCTCTCCCCCCTCCTCTTCTCCTCTTCAATGTCTACATCGACACAGTTGTCCGGTCCCTGATTGCCCAGCTCCCCAACGCTGGCATTCAAATTGGCTACATGATCGACGGAAAACTGTACACCCCTGAGTCCCGCAAGGACTTTTGACCACCATCCTCCCCCTCCTTCTCTACGCCGACGACATCGCCCTGCTCGCCCCCTCCGAGGAAGACCTCCGCACCATGCTCACCCTCCTCGACCGCATCTGTTCAGACCTGGCCCTTGCGATCAACTACGACAAAACCGTGGCACAATCCCTCGCCACCCTTCTGCCCACACCGTCCCCTCCGCCCCTATCACCATCCCCTCCAACTCCTCATCTACCCCCCACCTGGTCCACTCCACCTCCAAGTTCAAATACCTGGGAAGTATTCTGTCCTCCCCCGCCGCCCCTTCTGATGACGCTCCCAACACGTCTGATTCCGACATCCTCGACTCAGAGATCTCACGCCGGATCGGAAGTGCCTGGTACGCCTTCAACCGTCTCACTCCCCGGTTCTGGAACTCCAACTCAATCTCTCCACTACCAAGATCCACCTCTACAACGCCTTTGTGATCTCTGCCCTACTGTATGGCTGCCAGACATGGACGTTGAACAAGGCCCACATCCACCGACTTGAAGTAACCCACAACCATTTCCTCCGCCTCATCAAGGGTATCCCTCCTCACACCACAGAGCACACCTCCACCACCACGATGCATGCCTCCCCCCCCTGTACGCTCCCCATCATCGACACGATCAACAAGCACCGTGCTACGTTCATCGGCTCCCTCATCCGCCGCCTCGCACCTCCCCCGTCCCCCCGCCCCTCCATCTCCACACACCCGCCCGTCCCTTCTCCCCCCCCACTCCCTCCCGACATCATATACCCCCCCACTGCCGCCCTTTTCGCGTACCGCCGACCGGACATGACCTCGCTCTATGCCGGCGGCGCCCTCACATCCTACCGGCTCAGCGCCGGCGACTTTTTCGCCCACTCCGTCAAGTTCCATTCCTCCGTAAACACCCACTTTTCCAACTTCAAACGCGACATCTCCAAGCACCCCGAGTTCATGGACCTCTTGTCCAAGCGAGTCACCCCCGAGTGGATCCTCTTAGCGAGATTTCCACAACTGTGGATGTCAATCTGCCGAGACCTAGTTTAAATTCAGTCGAAGCGGAGTGACGAACACAGCCGTCAGTGACCCGCATTTTGCCCCTTTCCCCCACTGCTTTTTGAATGAGGTTATTCACCCTCTTGTTGGCGCACGGTTGGTCACCCGCCTCCAAATGGAATCTCCTCAATGATGACCAGAAACAGCCTTTCTAGGTCTGCCGTGCAGAGTTCTCTGTAACGATATCTCTCTCTCTCTCTCTGTGTATGTGTGTGTGTGCCATGGAGTGGGGTGGTTCAGTTGGGGTGTCTGCGTATGTGGTGGTGGTGGTGGGGCAAGCAGGCGCGTGTGTGGGTGGCGGCCGACGCAATCCAGTTTGGCCGGTACACGCCCACCAGGTTCATCCACCTGGTGTGTGTGTGCATGCGAGTGTGTGTTGTGGTGGTGATGGTGGTGGTGGGGTAGAGAGGAGTGGTGGTGGGGTAGGGGAGGGGCGCACCACCACCCCGGTACCCCGGTCGAGTTGTGTCGCACTTTTGCCTTGCCACATTTTGAGGTGCCCGGTCTGGATGGTGGCCGGGGGTGTGGGGGTGAAAGCGGGAGATTGTGTGGGAGGTGGCCCGCGGCGGTGCACACACACACACACACACACAGGGCTCTCTACTACATGGAGATGGCGTGGCACCCGTCGTTCAACATCGCGTCTGCACACACACACACGCGCACACACACACGCACACACACACACATTTACCTGAGGAGTGGTCGCGCGGCTTTAAGATGCTGACCTACATGCGGTGGATGGCGGGTAGCGACAGCGAGCCGCCGGCCCTTTTTAGTTGAGGGCTGAATAGTACTGCCCGGATCACGGCTCTAGCTAGGTTCAGGATGGGGCTCCATGAGCTGCAGATAGAGCGGGGGCGCTACGCCGTGGCGGGACAGAGGCAGCGACGCAGCCAGCGGGCGTGCTGCCTATGCGGTGGGCTAGAGGATGAGGCACACATGGTATTTGAGTGCCCTGCCTATGAAGAGGCACGGGTGCGGGCCCACAGCCTGTTTCGGTCCATCCCTCGCCCCGAGGAGGCCGATTTAGATGAGCGGATGCGGGAGTTGATGAATCCTCGGCCAGGCCAGGAGAACCCCAGGTTCTGGCACGAGTTGGCTGACTTCCTTGTCGCCTGTTTTGAGACACGCACCGCGTGCACAGCAATCATGATGGCAGATGGCATGCTAGGGGTCTAATTTTGACAGCTGCCGGCCTCTTTCCTAAGGTCTTATGCGCCATCAAAGGCGTCTGACGGACTGTAAAATCGACCACACACACACACACACACACACAGGGCTCTCTACTGCATGGAGATGGCGTGGCACCCGTCGTTTCACATCGCGTCTACACACACACACACACACACACACGTCCAGGGTGGTGGTGGTGGTGTTAGGAGAGGAGGGTGTGTGTGGGGGGGAGAGGGAGACACACCGACTGAGAGGAGGGTATGTGGGAGGGGTGGTGGTGGTGGTGTTAGGAGGGGAGGGTGTGTGGGAGGGGAGGGACACACACCGACAGAGGGGAGGGTATGTGGGAGGGGAGCGGAGGGGAGGGACGCACCCCTGCACCTCAGCTGGGGCCCGCAGTGTGCTGATGTATGCTCACCATGTCCATCCACCTGTGTGTGTGTGTGTGTAAAGGGGGGGGGGTAGGCGTGTGTGTGTGTGTGTGTGTGTGTGTGTTATGGGGGGTGAGGGTGCGTTAGGTGTGGGTGGTTGGGTGGGGGGCAGCGAGCCAGCGAGCCAGCGAGCAGCGCAAGCACAGCGCGCTCGCAAAACCAAGGCTGTGCCTAAAAAACGAGACCAAACCAAACCAAACAAGTACCGTCCGTGCGGTTTGCCTTTGCAAATAAGTATTGGTTTTTGCCCCCCCCCCCCGAGCTGAGAAATGAATATAAATCGTCACAAATCGCGATTTGGGTTCACAAAACGAAAAAAACGACGACCCCCGCAATTGCCCCGCAATCACATTAAACAACTATAGTTTTGACCACCCCCGCAAAGACAAACAATATGGACGGTAACAAGTAACACGGGGTTTCCAGTTAAGCAGGCTACTCTTCTACTAGAGATCACCCGCCGATACTCCAGCACACTGAGTGTACTCGAGTAGTACCGCCGGCTCCCGGCCGATAGACTACCGCTCCCGCCGGCTAGACTACCCCAAACAGCGGTCTCTCAGAGACATGTCTGGCAAGGAGCACACAGGAGAAACCAAACCAATCCTCGACTCAACCCTGGTCCACCTGTCAGCAAGGTGCATCCCGGGCTACTAAGGTGGCCACCGCCCCTCACAAGTAGTTGTTAGGGCCATAACTGGACTTGCGTCTACGCGGTGGTACTAGGACTAGAAGGTAGTCTTCGCTGGAAAGGCGATGTAACTGTTACTGTTGGTCAACATCAGTCACGCCCGCATCTCTTTATACTAGACCGCGCCAGTTGAGCATGGTCTCCCGCTGGCACCCCCATTAGCTAGATCACGTGCCGCTTCTCCCGCCACTCCTTGATCACGGCAGCGTAAGGGAACGTGTCGAGGGTGAACAGCATAGAGATGAACACTTTTGGCAGCGCAAAGACGAAAACAAGTCGGGATGTAACATGCGCATGGCCAAGACTAGGTGGTCGTGTGCTGTTGCCTGTTTAAGGTGCATCCCATCCGCTCACCAGCGTAAACACCTCGAGCAGCCCCTGGTGCCCCTCTGTCTTCCCACCCCCCTCTCCACCCAAGCCCCCGTCCATCCCGTCGCACACATCCACCCACCCACCCACCGCTTTGACCTGCTGGCCATCGCAAACGCCTCAAGCAGCGCCAGCAGCCCGGCGTCTGTCGAGCGACCCACGCCTGACGTGCCTCGAGAACGAGACCAGACCAGACCAGAACAAACCAAGCAAAACCCTCAAATGACAACCGACAAACCCTGAACGCACCGTTTCCAACCGCTTGCGAGAGCAAACGCCTCGAGCAGCGCGAACAGCCCGTGGTGCCCCCGTCGTGCAGTGAGCGGCCGGCCCATGCGGAGCCTCACACACACACACACACACACACACACACACTGCTTCTACCCGATCACCGTCGCCGTCGAGCAGTCCGTGATGCGGTGAGCGCCTGACCCATGCGGCGCACACACACACACACACGCACACACACACGCACACACACACACACACACGCACCGCTTCCACCCGCTCGCCAGCGCAAACGCCTCGAGCAGCGCCAGCAGCCCGTGGTGCCCGTCGTGCAGGGAGCGGCCGGCCCACGCAGCCCCGACGACGGCCAGCACGGGCGGCACGACAACGAGCAGCCACAGCACGGCGTTGCTGACCGTGCTGCTCTTGAGTGGGTAGGAAAGTGTGGGGTCACCCTGCGGGGGCAGGGTTGATTGTTTATTGTCTTGGGTTTTGGGTTAAGGGTTTGTGGTTCAGGGACTGGGGTTCAGGCATGACGACGAGCAGCCACAGCACGGTGTTGCCGACTGCTCTCGTGTGGGTTGGAAAGTGTGGGATCGCCCTGCGGGGGCGGGGTTTAGGGTTTCTAAAGGGTTTGTGGTTACGGGTTTGTGGTTTGGGGATTGGGGTTCAAGCATGACAACGAGCAGCCACAGCACGGTGTCGCTGACTGTGCTGCTATTGATTGGGGAGGAAAGTGTGGGTTCACCATGCGGGGGCAGGGTTGAGAGTTTAGGGTTTAGGGCTTAAGGTTTGAGGTTTGGGTTTTGTGGTTTGGGGATTGGGGTCAAGGCACGACGACGGGCAGCCACAGCACGGCGTTGATGGCTGTGCTGCTCTCAAGTGGGTACAAAAGTGTGGGGTCGCCCTGTCGGGATGAGGGCTGAGGTTTAGGGTTTAGGACTTCGGGTTTGGGGGTTGGGGGTTGGGGTTGAGGCACGACGACGGGCAGCCACAGCACGGCGTTGATGGCTGTGCTGCTCTCAAGTGGGTACGAAAGTGTGGGGTCGCCCTGAGGGGGCGGGGTTTATAATTTGGGGTTTAGGATTTGAGGTTTGGGGTTTGGGGATTTGGGTCAAGGCACGACGATGAGCAGCCACAGCACGGTGTTGCTGACCGTGCTGCTCTCGAGTGGGTAGAAAAGTGTGGGGTCGCCCTGTCGGAATGAGGGTTGAGGTTTAGGGTTGAGGATTCCGTTTTTTTGTGTTTGGGGATTGGAGTCCAGGCACAACGACGAGCAGCCACGGCACAGTGTTGCTGACTGCGCTGCTCTCGAATGGGAACGACCGTGTGGGGTCGCCATGTCGGGGGCGGGGTTAAGGGTTTATGGTCAAGGGTTTGGGGTTTCGGGATTGGTGTCAAGGCACGACGATGAGCAGCCACAGCACGGCGTTGCTTACTGTGCTGCACTTGAGTGGATAGGAAAGTGGGGGTCGCCCTGTCGGGATGAGGGTTTGAAGGTTAGGGTTAAGAATTTCGGGTTTTTGGTTTTTGGTTTTTGGTTTTTGGTTTTTGGGGATTGGGGTCAAGACACGACAACGAGCAGCCACAGCACGTTGCTGCTGGCTGTGCTGCTCTCGAGTGGGTAGGAAAGTGTGGGATCGCCCCTCGCATCGTCCTTTGTGGAACGGTAGCTAGGACCTGCCTGCGTATAGAACCTATCCACTGGCTCCACTGCAGCAGTCGGCACGGTCGCGTTGATTATGATGACGATGATCGCGGCCGCCCAGTCGTACGCGTAGCCGTCTGTGACAAACTGGTGGTGTGCAGGGTGGTAGAGGGGGGGGCGGAGGGCGCGTGTGTGTGTGTGTGTGTGTGTGTGTGCGCGTGTGTACGTGTGTACGCACACGCATGCTGTGCACAGGCGCGCCAACGCACCCAGGTGCGCAGGAAGGCCGCGCTCGTCACAGCGCTGCATTCGGTCGGCGGCTCGCTGCCGCGCGCATCTGCATGTGCCCCCCAAGACGCGCTGGGTGCGAGGGGCGCGCCCTCGTGTTGACTAGGGCTCACGCCAGTCGATGAAGCGCCCAACGCGTCCATGCCGCGGTGCCCAGGCTGGTCCTCCTGCTTTGGCGTCCCTGATCCTCCCACACCACCGGCTGCGTGCCGCTGCATGCGCCTCCTGCGTGTGTGCATGGGGGTGTGCATGGGGTTGCATGGTGCCGTTTTGACTACAGCGCACAGAGCACCTGTATGCCCTGATTGCAACACCACGAACCTTAACCCCAACAATTGAAAACCGTTGCAACCAGTTCCTAGGCAATGCAATCGGTGGATGCTGCAAGACAAGGACAAGACAGACACACACCTGTGTGCCACACTTTCCCCCCCATGCCCATGCTGTCGGTATGCATGCATGCACGTGCCACTCCAACGCGTTCCACATGCTCGCCACACGGCGACGCCTGTTTCCGTTGCTGGGCAGCAGCTGCGCATGCACAGCGGGGCCCAGCTCGTTGCTCGCGTCGCTCCTGTTGGGCGGCGCTCGCCCTCCATCGGCCCCTGCTGACAGCGATGGAGTGGCGCATGCCTCTACATCGGCACCATGCAGCGATGCCCAGCTGCCAGCAAGGCGCCGCGGCGATGACGAGGGGAGACGCGATGGAGGTGGGCATGGCGGGGAGCGCAAGGGAGGCGCTTCTGGCGCCCGCGACGTCGCTAGGCCTCGATCGGAGGGGTTGGAGGCTCAGCGGGCGTGGCAGGGCAGCCTGGCTATGCAGAACGCGCCCAGGAAGGTGTTCGAGCTGATCGGAGACCCCCGCAGCGGCGTCGCCGACGACGTGCGCGCCAACGCGTTTGGCGAGATCACGGTCGACATGCTGCACCACCAGCTGAGCAATGAGGTGTACTGGTACAAGTATGAGTTCGCGGGCAACGCGCTGGCTGAGACGCACAGGGACGCACGGCTGTCAGAGCACACCAAGAACCTGATGTACATCCTGCGTGCCAAGGACCCCGCGCGGTGAGGCGCTGCGTGCATGCATCCTAACCCGGCACGCACGCATGCATGGCCTTGCCAAAGGGGGCACACCATGCACCATGCGTGTCGCATGCATGCATGCATGCATGCATGCATGCATGCAAGCGACTGCCATGCGCCATGCAAGGCGGTGCACCATGCATGCATGCGTGCGTGACCAGTCGACCGACTGGCTGTGTTCATCGGCACACACGCGCCACAGGTGGACGGTCGAGGCGCTCGCGAGGAAGTTCCACGTGCGCCGGCAGCGCGTGCTCGCGATCCTCGCGCTCAAGGAGATGGAGGCGCACCGCATGGAGGTCGGCTCCACGCTCGGAGGTGGGTGTGGTGGGTAGGTGGGTGGGTGGTGCCTTCCACATGCCATGCCCAACGCTGGACTTGCATGCTTGCACGGTGCTGGGTTTCTCTCGTGGTAGGGGTAGATGCACAGCCACCGACTGCCCCCCTCCACACGCCCCGCTAAGCGCAGGCCCGCTGTCAGGCTACGCGTGCCCCGTGCACCTGGCCGATGTGACACTCGACAAGAGCAGCGGCGAGCCCGTGATGAGCCGCGCACCCGGGTCGACGGGCATGCCGCCCGCGCGCCAGGCAAGTGATGGGGAGAGCGAGGCTCTACCCACTACATGGGAGGGGAGGGCTCTGATGGGAGCGTGACTCTATGGGAGAGTCACTCTGGTGGGGGAGTGACTCTATGGGGGAGTCACTCTGATGGGAGAGTCACTCTGATGGGAGAGTCACTCTGATGGCAGAGTCACTCTGACGGGAGCGTGACTCTGATGATAGCCCTGATGGGGAATCGTATGGGGTACAGCCTCGTGCTACATGCTTTAGCTGCACCAGGGCGCGCAATGCATCAACCCTGCTGCTCCCAAGCCTTGCCCGTCCCCCATGACCCCACTCCACTCCCTCTAGGGTCAGCAATGCATGAACCCTGCTGCTCCCAAGCCTTGCCTCCCCCCCCCGCCACACAAACAACCTCAGGCAGCGGGTCCGCTATGCTCGAACCCTGCTGTTCACCCCCCATGCCCCCGCCCCCTCCCCCTCCCCCCACAAATAACCACAGGCGGCGCAGCTCCGCGACGCGTCGGCGGGCGTGCAGCGCGCGCTGCTGACGGAGCTGCAGCCGCACGGATTCAGCGCGCAGGTGCGTGCATGTGATGGTGGTGGCGGCGGTGGGCGGGGAGGGGGGGCGTGTGTGGTGGCGGTGGGGGGGGATGCATGCGTACCTCCGGGATGGGGTCGGGGATGCTCGATGTGGCACGCGACTTTCAGTGCATGGGTGGGTGTGGATGGGTGTCTGTATGGGTGTGGGTGTGGGTGTGGGTGTGGTGTGGGTACCTTGTGTGTATGTGTGTATGTGTGTGTGAGTGTGGTGGTGGTGGGGGGGGGCACATGGGACTCAGAGAAGGAGTGGGAGACATGTGTCACCACGGGTCGCCATCGCCACGTCGCCGCCGCCCGCGCCAGCCTCCCCCCCCTCCCGTTGCCCATTTTGCCCAACCTTGGTATGCCATCTGATATGTGTGTGTGCATTGTTGCCATTTGATGTGTGTATGTGCGTCGTTGCGGCGTTGCGGTGTCACGTGCGTGTGCACAGGCCAGTGGTTCATTTTTTGGCTTTACACAGCCATTTGGCTGTATTCCGTCTGTACTTTGACCTTGATCACAGCTCAACCCATCCAGTGGTTTGGAAGTCAAGCGATCCCACCAAGTAAAGTATTGAAAGCTCGTCAAGAGCTTTCAATAGACCGATACATTAGGACAAACGGTCAACGAAAGGTCAACGGTCAATGCGGTCAAATCAAAATCCGGCTGTGTAATAATCATTTAAAAATCCTGAAAAGAAAATCACTGGCAGAGGCGCTCGCGACGCCAGCGCCACGGGGGTGCGCTCTCAACCCCCCCAGTGTAGTGGTGCCAAGCGGGGGACCATTCGTCTCTGCTTGATCACCTAAGCCAACTTAGCGCAGGGGAGTGGTTGAAGGTAGCCCCTGCCGGAGTGTCAGAGTCGTGGGGTCCAGTGGTTGGGGACCTGCTTTGGGGGCCCCTCCCCCAAAGTGTGCCGAGCTTGACAGCACTACAGTATGCCCAACTGCTGGCCTGTGGCCTGATCCGTGTGTCTCGCCGTGTTGCGTGCATGTGCACAGGCGCTCGCGGCCGCGCTCGAGTCGCAGGTCGGCGTGATCGAGGCGCAGCTTGCTGCTCTGGAGGCAGCCGCGGCCGCAGCCGCCGCGCCGCCGCCCCCCGCAGCCGGCGAGGAGGCCGGGACTAGCGGTGGTGATGACGCAGCCGCAGGGGCAGCAGCAGCGGGGCCGCTGTCGGCGCGCGTCGCCGACGTGAGGGACGCGGTGGCGCGCCTAATGGAGGCTGCCGGGAAGCTGCTGGGCGCCAGCGACGTGCTGGCTGAGGAGGCGGCGCTGGCGTCGGCGTCGGCGGCGCTGCGGCGGCTGCTCCCAATCAGGTTCGATGCAGGGACTGACGGCGACGTGGACGTCGACGCGTCGGCGCTGTCTGCCGTGCTGAACGGCTGGGCAGGCCACCGCCTGCTGCGGCTGGTGCTGGCGCTGGCGCCGCCACAGGTGTGTATGTGTTGGTGTGTTGAGGGCTGAGCGTTGACTGTCCTAGGTGTGATGCTTGAAGCTGTAGGGTTGAGGCTCTAGCTGCGGCGGCTGCTGCCGATGCAGAGGCTGACGTGGACGTGCACGCGTCGGCGCTGTCTGCCACGCTGCACGGCTGGGCAGGCCACCGCCTGCTGCGGCTGGTGCTGGCGCTGGCGCTGGCGCCACCGCAGGTGTGTCTTGGTGTGTTGAGGGCTGAGCGTTTCCCGTCTTAGGTGTGATGCGTCAAGCTGTAGGGTTGAGGCTCTAGCTGCGGCGGCTGCTGCCGAGCAGCTGTGATGCAGAGGCCGACGTGGACGTGGACGCGTCGGCGCTGTCTGCTGTGCTGAATGGCTGGGCAGGTCACCGCCCGCTGCGGCTGGTGCTGGCGCTGGCGCCGCCGCAGGTGTGTGTGTTGGTGTGTTGAGGGCTGAGCGTTTCCCGTTATAGGTGTGATGCTTCAAGCTGTAGGGTTGCGGCTCTAGCTGCGGCGGCGGCTGCCGATGCAGAGGCCGACGTGGACGTGGACCCGTCAGCGCTGTCTACCACGCTGAACGGCTGGGCCGGCCACCGCCTGCTGCGGCTGGTGCTGGCGCTGGCGCCGCCCAGGTGCGTCGCCCCGCCCACCCCCAGCTCTCTCTCTTTCTCTCTCTTTCTCTCCGTCTCTCTTTCTCTCTCTTTCTCCCTCTTTCTCTCTCTCTCACACACACACACACGCACACACTGGTGCGCCGCCGTCCTGCCCGTACACACACACACACTCACACACACACACACACACACACACAAGACACACACACACACACCGCGCACACACCGCACACACACCCCACACACACAGTGCGCCACCCTCCTCTCCGCGCACGCGCCCTCGTTCATCGAGCTCACACACACACACAAACCTCCCCCACCACCACCACACACACAGCGCGCCGCCCTGCTCTCCGCACACCCGCCCTCGTCCATCAAGCTCACCGCACTCGGCACAGACATTGGGGCGCTCACCTCGCGGAGCGACTACCGCGGCCCCGCCAGCCACGCCGTCCCTGATTCGCCGGAAGCCTCCGTCTCTGATGGTATGCCGGCCTTCCTGCCCCCCCCCCAGTTTTTACAGGTTTCACACGTACGCACCCTGAGGAGCACAGGGCGTGAGTTAAGGCCTAGACTTCACGGTTAGGGGAGCTCTACTAGGAGAGTACGCAAGGCCACACAGTCCCCCCCCGACACACCCTGCATGCACACGCACCTGCACATGCATGCACGTGCACACCCGCCAGCCCCGCCACCCCCGAGCCGTCGGCAGCGCCGGCGGCGGCTGATGGTACGCAGGCCATGAACACGTGCACCAACACACACATACCGTAGCACCGCTTTGCCTTGGAATTAAATAATTCGGAAAACGTCGCGGACAGGTCTATTTAAAAAATACAATGCCGAAAAATGCCAAGAGTGACGTCAAAACGGGGAAATAATTCCCGCAGCACGGCACCAAAATTCTTAACAAGTACCTCCTTTGTATAGAAGTGGCGCCAAGGCAAAGCGCGGAGGCAAAGTGCCAAGGCAATGCGGTACTACGGTACACATGCTCATGCACATGCACGCACAACGCTCGCACGGACACACGCCCCCGAGCCGTCGGCGTCGTCAGCATCACCTGCTGCCGCTGATAGTGCAGACCATGCACACACACGCACGCGCACACACACACAAAAATCCCCCCCCCCCTGCTGCTGCTGATGGTGCAGACCGTGCACACACACACGCGCACACACACACGCGCACACACACACGAACCCCCCCCCCCAAAAATCAGTCAGCGCCTCGCTATGCTCGGTTGACGTGCCCGGCCGCCGTCCGGTCAGCCACGCCGACATAGAGGGCACTGAGGCCGCGCTGTCGGCGTTATCGTTATCACCCACTCACTCACTCCCCCCCCCCCCCCCCACACAGTCAGCAGCAGCGGCTCTCAAAGCACGGTCGACGTGCTTGGCCACCGCCCCGTGAGCGACGCCAATGCCGAGGCCGTTGCGGCCGCGCTGTCGGCGCTCGAGCGCACGGTCGCGGGGCTGCGCGGCGGCGGCGGTGACGGTGGCAGCGGCGCCAGCGGCGGCAGTGGCGCGGGCAGTGGGAGTGGTGATGGCCTGCTGGAAGCGGGCGACGTGCGCGCCGCGATCGCGCTGCGCCGCACGTACATGTCGACGGACCAGGTGCGCATGCAGTAACAGTAACAGTGACATCGGCTTTCCAGCGAAGACTACCTTCTAGTCCTAGTACCACCGCCTGGACCCAAGTCCAGTTATGGCCCTAACAAGTACTTGTCAGGGGCGGTAGCCACCAGCCGGCTGCTGCCTGCCAACATGTAGTCCCATAGCAAAAAGGAGAGCTATTGTGCGACAAGATGTGCATGCACAACCAACCAACCAAGCGTTACATGAGGCCGTCCGCATGCTCCGGCAATGCCTGTACTGCCAACATGCATGCATGCATGCACACGCACACACGCATGTGCACTCGCATCCACGCACACTCGCTGTACGTACATGTCGACACTAGCTGTTCGCACATGTCGACGGACCAGGTGTGTCTACACACGCATGCACGCACACACGAAAGCATACATACACACGCATGCACACACGCTTACACACGCACTCGCTGGGGTGCCATTCAGCATGTGCCGACGCGAACGACGCTGGGCTGCGGTGTGGGTGGGGTGCTTGGGAAGCGTGCGTGAGGTACGCCGCGGCCGCGCTGCGCCGCACATTCATGTCGACAGGCCAGGTGCAGACATGCACACACACGCACGCAGTGCACGCATACGCACACACACACGCACACACACACGCACACACACACATACACACACCACATGCTTGGTCGGCTGTTAGACTCGCAGCGCGGCTCGACCAAGTGGCGCCACACCGCATGGCGCATCGCGATGCCTCACTTCCGTGACCTTCCCTCTTTCCCTCCCTCCCATGCACACACACACACACACACACCAGATGCTCGGTCAGCTGGTTGATGCGCGCAGCACGGCGCGACCATGAGGCGTGGTTCATCTTGATGCTCCACTTCCTTGCCCCTCCTTCCCTCACTCCCTCACACACCCCTGCACACAGATGCTCGGTCAGCTGGTTGACGCGCAGCGCGGCCCGCTCAAAACGCGTGCCGCATTGCGCATCGCGATGCTCGCAATGCCTCACTTCCTCGCCCCTCCCTCCCTCCCTCCCTCCCTCGCACACACATACGCACACACACACGCACACAGATGCTCGGCCAGCTGGTTGACGCACAGCGCGGCCCGCCCAAAATGCATGCCGCATTGCGCATCGCGATGCTCGCAATCGCCAATCGCAATTGCCTCACTTCCTTGCCCCTCCCTCCCCCCCCCCCCCCCTCCCTCCCTCGCACACACACACACACACACACACACACACACACACACACACAGATGCTCGGCCAGCTGGTTGACGCGCAGCGCGGCTCGAACAAGCGGCGCCACGCCCTGTGGCGCGTCGCGATGCTCGCCGTGCTCGACGAGGCGAACCCCGCCTACCCGGAGCGCTGCCTCAAGTACGACAAGGTGATCGGGCTCATCGAGCGAGGCGACACTCAGGTGCGTTGATGTTGTGCACTCGCTGTTCTCAGCTGATTCGGAGGAAGGCGGGACGGCCAGGTTGCAGCAGGGTGTCTTCTGTCTTGCTCGTGTCTGGCCCGGTCAGGAGCGCTGCCTCAAAGTACGACAAGGTGATCGGGTTCATCGAGCAAGGTGACACGCAGGTGCGGTGACCATAGTTATGTGACCATAGTTATGGTATGCCGCCTGAATCGCAAAAAGGGGGGGGGGTCCACCGCCAGTGTGACTGGACCTGCCTGAATCGGGCCCGATCTGAATCGCGCCCGCGCCCGGGGACAAAGCAACTTCTTCGATGACTCGGTGACTCGAGGCGACACGCGGGTGCGGTGACCATAGTTATGTGACAATAGTTATGTATTGCCGCCTGAATCGGGCCCAATCTAAATCGCGCCCACGCCTGGGGACAGAACAGCTCATTCGATGAATGGATGACTTGAGGCGGCGCGCAGGTGCGGTGACCAGAGTTATGTGACCATAGTTATGTGTTGCCGCCTGAATCGGGCCCGATCTGAATCGCGCCCGCACCCGGGGACAGAACAACTCCTTCGATGAATGGGTGACTCGAGGCGACGCGCGGGTGCGGTGACCAGCGCTGCACGCGTCCATGGATTCTGGCTAGGTCTGTTTTGCCGCCTGAATCGGGCGCCCCGGGGACATGAGAGAGGTCCCTCGGTGACAAAGTAACTCGGTGACAACGTGACAAGGTGCCAGTGATTTCCTTTTCAGGATTTTTAATTCATTATTCCACAGCCTGATTTTACTTTGACCGCGTTGACCGTTGACCTCCCGTTGACCGTTTGTCCTCATCCATAGGTTATTTGAAAGCTATTGACGTGCTCTGTCTGGCGGGCTTGTCCGACTAACAATCCACTGGATGGGTTGAGCTGAGTGCAAGGTCAAAGTACAGCCGGTTTATAGCCAAATGGCTGTGTAGAGCCGAAAAGAAAATCACCGCTCGTGCTCGGGCTCATAGACCGTGGCAAGGTGCGGCGCAGTGGCCCCCGGGGGGGGAGGATTTTAATGTTCATTTCCCCCCGGCTCGAGCATCTTTGATCGCACACACCAGGCGCAATACATAGCGGGTGCTCACGCAACGCATGCCGTTGTGCTGCTCATGGCGAGTGCTTTCCAACGCGCCCCTCCACGCCCGCTCCCACCACCAAGTGTGGGGTGGTTTTCTGGGGAATGTGAAGTCCGGCCCCGAGTGGTATACGGCTTGCGGGGGGATTACTGGTGCGGTGACCAGTGCTGCTGCTTGCTTCAATGGATTATTGACTGGCAGGAACCCTCTCTTTCTCTCTCTATTCGTCGCTGTCTCTCTGTCTCTCTCTGTCTCATTCTCTCACTCTTCGTCTGTCTGTGTCTCTCGTACTCTCGGTCTATCTGTCTCCCTCATGTCGCTCCCCCTCTCCCTCTCCCTTTCTCTCTGCACCCCTCTTCCCCTCCCTGTATGCAGCTCGCACTTGTTGGACTAGCTGAGCTGGAGGGAAGCGAGGAGCGCATGCACACGCACGCAACACACACACACACGCACCCCCACACCCTCACACCCACACTTACGCCCACATGCACGTGCGTATGCAGCTCGCACTCGTTGGACTAGCTGAGCTGGAGGGAAGCGAGGAGCGCATGCACACGCACGCAACACACACACACACACGCACCCCCACACCCTCACACCCACACTTACGCCCACATGCACGTGCGTATGCAGCTCGCACTTGTTGGACTAGCTGAGCTGGAGGGAAGCGAGGAGCGCATGCACACGCACGCACCACACACACACACACGCACCCCCACACCCTCACACCCACACTTACGCTCACATGCACGTGCGTATGCAGCTCGCACTTGTTGGACTAGCTGAGCTGGAGGGAAGCGAGGAGCGTATGCACACGCACGCAACACACACACACACACACACCACACACGCACACACACACGCACACCCACCCTTACGCTCACATGCACGTGCGTGTGCAGCTCGCGCTTGTTGGACTAGCTGAGCCGGAGGGAAGCAAGGAGCGTATGCACACGCACGCAACACACACACACACACACACAAACACACACACACACACACACACACACACACACACACACACCACACGCACGCACACACACCCGCACACCCACACTTACGCTCACATGCACGTGCGTGTGCAGCTCGCGCTTGTCGGATTAGCTGAGCTGGAGGGAAGCAAGGAGCGTGTGCACACGCACGCAACACACACACACACACACACACCACACACACACACGCACACCCACCCGCACACCCACACTTACGCTCACATGCACGTGCGTGTGCAGCTCGCGCTTGTTGGACTAGCTGAGCTGGAGGGAAGCAAGGAGCGTGTGCACACGCACGCAACACACACACACACACACCACACACACGCACACACACCCGCACACACACACTTACGCTCACTTGCACGTGCGTGTGCACCTCGCGCTTGTTGGGCTAGCTGAGCTGGAGGGAAGCGAGGAGCGCATGCACACGCACACAACACACACGCACTCACCCCCCACACCCACACTTACGCTTACATGCACGTGCGTATGCACCTCGCGCTTGTTGGACTAGCTGAGCTGGAGGGGAGCAAAGAGCGCATGCACACACACTCATGCACCACCCCACACACGCACGCACACGCGCACGCACACGTCTACTACGCCGACATGGACGTCCGACAAACCGCAAAAATCGACCACCAATCACGCACACGCAGACTAGGCAGTGTAGCGCTCCCTCTTTCTCTCTCTCTCTCTCTTTCTCTCTCTACTTCAGAGAGACACTGTCTCACTCTCTCCCTGTCTGTCCTTCTCTCTCTCTGTCTCTTCCTTTCTCTCTGTGACGCTCTCCCCACACCCATGCGCAGCTCGCGCTTGTTGGACTGGCTGAGCTGGAGGGAAGCGAGGAGCGTGCGCGCGCGGTACTCGCGGCAATGGCGCCTGAGGCGGCTGAGCCCAATGCGCCGCTCGACCCGCTTTCCAAGGTGTGGGGTTTATGTTTCGGACACGGCGTTTTTGCGTGCTCAGGATAGGTTCGGGTGGAGAGCCGTTATGTATGGTCCGGCTGCCCCTCGGGCGCCGGCCTCTCCACCTCGGCGGTCAAGTAGATTGGCAAGCGCCACTTGACCCCCTATCCCCTGGAAGCAGTGAGGACCTATTTTTGACGCGTCGCACGATAGCGCTCCTTTTTGCTCTGGAATTACACGTTGTCAGGCAGCCGGCTGGTGGCGACCGCTGTGTGTTAGGACTGGTGTGTGTTTGTGTTTGTGTGGTGTGTGTGTGATGATTTGTGTGGAGGGGCAGAAGTGTGGAGGCGGCCGAGCCCAACGCGCCGCTCGACCTGCTCTCCGAGGTGTGGGGTATTTGTGAGCGTGGGTGTGGGTGTGGGGGTCAGGGGTTAAACCTTTGGAAACCCTAAACCCTAAACACCCCTGGTGAGGGTGTTGGTGGGGGGGGGAGCAGGGCTGCACCAAGGTGCGGCGCTTGATGGTGTGTGGTGGTGTTCGCTGATATGGGGGGTAATGGCATGCAGCAGGAGTGGCAGCGGGTGTTTGTGAGTGTGTGTGGGGGTGGGGGTGGGGGGCCGTGCTGCATCAAGGTCACGCAGGTTGGTGGTTGCAGTCACTTCTTGCGTGTGCCAGTGACCCAGCAGTTGGTTGGCGCAGGTGGGTGGTTGCAGTCAGTTGTTGCGAACAGCACGCTGACTCGGCAGTGCACCAAGCTGCGGTGTTTGATGGTGTGGGGTGGTGTTCGATGATAGGGGGGGGGCATGCAGAAGGAGTGGCAGCGGGTGTGCTTGTGTGTGTGTGGTGTGTGTGTGTTTTGTGTGTGTGTGCAGGGGAGGTGAGGGGTGGGGGGGGGCAGTGCTGCACGGCGCGGTGCTTGGCGGCTGTGGCTGCAGCACACGCACGTCCGACCTGCGTGCTGCCCCCCCTCCCCCCCCTCCACCCCAGCACACCCACTCCCCCCTCTCCCCTCCCACGCTGTTTTCGCCCCGTGTGCGTGCAGAGTCTGACGCTCAGGGCATGCGTGTGGATGCAGCACGCGCACATCCAAACCGTGTGCTGCCCCCCCCCCCCCTTCTCTCACACACTCTCCCCCCCTCCCTGTGTCACAGCTGCGCCCCGGGGAGGCAGTCACTGAATGGCCCCGCGCGCCGCTCTGACAAAAACTGCGCGCGGCGCTCACACACACACACACACACACACACACACACACATATTCCCATCGTTGCAGCTGCGCCCCGAGGAGGCGGTTGCACCGCGCCGCTCAGACAACCTGCACGCGGACGCTCACGTACACACACACACACACACACACTCCCATCGTTGCAGCTGCGCTCCGAGGAGGCGGTTGCACCGCGCCGCTCGGACAACCTGCGCGCGGACGCTCACGCACACACACACACACACACACTCCCATCGTTGCAGCTGCGCCCCGGGGAGGCGGTCGCACCACGCCGCTCGGACAACCTTCGCGCGGGAAGCTGGGACCTGGTAGCCGCTTACCTCGACACGCGCGTGGCACAAAAGGCAGGGTCTGGGCAGGTCCTGACTGGCTGCAGTCTTGTGTGTGTGTGTGTGTTTGTGTGTGTGTGTGGAAAGAGGCAGGCAGCTGGGATCTGGTAGTTGCTTACCTCGACACGCGCGTGGCGCAAAAGGCAGGTTCTGGGCAGGTCCTGACTGGCTGGAGTCGTGTGTGTGTGTGTGTGTGTGTGTGTATGTGTGTGGCGGCCTACCTTGAAACGCGCGTGGCGCTAAAGGCAGGTTCTGGGCAGGTTTGGGGCTCACTTTTCACACGGAATCGCTTCGCGCTTCGCGCGGGGGTCCCGCAAAAGACAACCCTCCCGTGTGACGCACGTATCCACATGGCGCACCAAGTCAAATCATTGACACGCACACATGCACATGCTCGTGCACACACACACACACACACACAAACGCACACGCGCGCAGGTGTACCACCGCGGGAGCGGCGAGCGCCACGTCGTGCGCCTGCCTTCTTACTCAACACACACACACACGCACACACACACACACACAGCTTCCTGCAGGCGGTGGCAACACACACACACACACACGCGCAGGTGTACCACCGCGGGAGCGGCGAGCGCCACGTCGTGCGCCTGCCTTCTTACCCAGCGTTCGAGGGGTACACGCTGAATCAGCTAGATGCGGCGGACGAGGGCGAGGTGTGCACACACACATGCATGCACACACACGCACACACACGCGCATGCACGCACGCATGCACGCACGCATGCACATGCACATGCACACACACACACACACACACACACACACACACACACCTATGCCTCAGCGGCAGCTCGACAGTGTCCAGCCGCGAGGCCTTCACGTCTACCAGCCCTCACACGCGCATGCACGCACGCACACGCTGAATCAGCTAGATGCAGCGGACGAGGGCGAGGTGAGCACACACCCACATGCACGCACACGCGTGCGTGCGCGCGCACACACACACACACACACACACACACACACACACACACACACACACAATACCCCCCCCCCCCCCACACACAAGCACGTATACACACGCATGCACATACACACACGCATGCACGCACGCACACGCTGAATCAGCATGATGCGTCGGACGAAGGCGAGGTGATCACACACACACATGCACACACATGCATACGCGCGCACACGCACACACACACACACACACACACACACACACACACACACACGTATGCACACACACACACGCATGCACACACACGCGCATGCACGCACACACTTGCTGAACCAGCACGATGCGGCGAATGAGGGCGAGGTGAGCGCACATGCCCACACGCACGCGTACATGCGCACACAGTTACACGGGGGTTCCAGCTGCGCAGGCTACTCTTCTACTAGAGACACCCGCCGATACTCCAGCACACTTAAGTACTAGAGTACCGCCGGCTCCCGGCCGATAGACTACCGCTCCCGCCGGCTAGACTACCCCAAACAGCGGTCTCTGAGAGGCATGTCTGGCAAGGAGCATCTAGGAGAGGACCTTCCTCAGGGTCACAGTAGTGGACTTGTGGCCAGTCAAGCCGGCAGAGCCGACTGGCGCTGACTGGAACGGTCCCCGCCTGGCAGTGCACGGCTGTCCAGCTCTCGTTTGCATGGGGCTCAGCCGGCGCCCCATGCCTCATGCCTGGCCAGGTCCCACCCTCCAGGGGGGCATGGGCGACAGTTGTCATGTAGGCTGCCTGAAGACCTTCCAACGCCAATGCGCACACACATGTTCCATTCTAGTTTGTTGCCCGGCAAGGGCGAGTTGCGCACACAGCCGCGCACACACACACACACACACGCACGCGTGCATGCACATGCGCATGCACACTCACGTTCCAGAATTCTGCATGAGGGCCTTTGTCAATATCGGGTGACCACTTGTTGATATGGGGTGATGAAACGCACGCACACGCACACATGCACAGAGAGGTCGTTTCAGATAACTCTGCATGGCAGACCTGGATAGGCTGGTCATCATTGGTAAATGATGACGACCAAGGGGATTCCGTTTGAGTGCAGATGGCCAACCATTGGCCAGCAATAGGGTGGATATCCGCAAACGCACACACACACACACACACACACACTCCCCCTGCGTCGCCGGCTGGGGGCTTTGAGCAGCGGTGCCGCACACACGCACACATGCACACACACGCACACCCATACACACACGCGCGCACACACACGCGCGCACACACACACACACGCATACACACACGCCCGCAGCTGTCGTCTCTGAACCGGGTGGTTGCAGCGCGGGAAGACGAACGGCTGGCGAGTGCGTTTGCGGCAAATCTGGTGTTCAACCTAGGCATGGAGGTGTGTGTAGGGGGTGGTGGTGGCAAACTTGTGCCAGCTAGCTGGCTGCATGGCTGCATGGCTCTGCGTTTGCTGCCTGTACTGCCTGACCGCCTGGCTGGCTGGGCGTGAGGTGCCTTGGTCATGGCCTTGTGACCTCGTGCTGTGCTGCGCCCGCCTGCCCGCCTGCTGCCCACCCACCCACCCACCAGGGTTCTCCTTGCCAATCGGATTCCGATGAGGAGACCGCCCGAAGGGCGGTTTGCCGATGGGGAGCGGAAGGGGGTTCGGAAAAGCCGGGAAATGGCAAAAAAATGGCAAAAGAAAACGGCAAAACAACGGCCAAAACCTAAACCCGGAGAACACCCGGGGAGCTCTTAAGAAACCGGAGAGTCCGGGAGGCCCTCTCCAGGAAAACCGACAGCCGGACAGCCCCAAAGGGAACCCTGCCAACCCACCCTGGGTTCTGGTCGCCAAGCTGACGTACTGCCCCCTCCCCCCCCCCCATCCCCCCCCCAGGGCCCCGACCTCTGGGACACGTCGCGCCCGCAGCCCGCGCCCAACATCACGTCGTCGCTCGACGCTCCCCTCGTTGTGTACGACATCGGGCCAGATGGAAACACACTGTACCCGCCGGTCAAGGTGTGTGTGTGCGGGGGCAAACGTTTGTGTAAGAGCGTGGCGCGCCTCTTGGGTGAGCTGACGTGGCTTGCTGTTTGAGCTTGGCTGCTGGGTGGTGACCCCTGGGGAGGATTTGAGTAATTAATTGTCCCCCGGCTCGAGCAATTTTCACCGCACATACCAGGCGCAACCGCACATACCAGGCGCAACCGCACATACCAGGCGCAACACATAACGGGTGCTCACGCAGAGGGCGTGCGCTGCTCTCTGCAAGAGCTCTCCAGCGCACGCCCTCTCCCACCCAGTTTTTTTCTTCTTCTGAAATTGGGAATCCGGCCCCGACAGTATAAACGCTTGCAAGGGGATCACTGCTCGGTGAGCTGACATGGCTGCTGGGCAGTGATTTTCTCTTCATGGTTTTTAATTCATTATTAATTCCACAGCCAGATTTTGCTTTGACCGCGTTGACTGTTGACCTCCCGCTGACAATTTGTCCTCATACTAAGGTCATTTGAAAGCTCTTGACGAGCTCTATCTGGAGGGCTAGTCAGACCATCGTCAGACTGCCAATCCACGGAACGGATTT
The DNA here is from genome assembly GCA_016618255.1 of Chlamydomonas sp. UWO 241. NCBI lineage: Eukaryota > Viridiplantae > Chlorophyta > Chlorophyceae > Chlamydomonadales > Chlamydomonadaceae > Chlamydomonas > Chlamydomonas priscui. Next base: position 14,603 of record VFSX01000499.1, on the reverse strand, counting down.
AGCTCTGTTCTTGGTCAAAGTACAGGCGGAATACAGCCAAGTGGCTATGTAGAGCCAAAAAGGAAATCACTGCTGCTGGGTGAGCTGACATGGCTTGCATGCACCAACACGACGGCGGCACTCACCCACCCCCCGCCCCCCGCGCAGGTCGTGCAGCCGGACGGGTCCACGCGGCCGCTCGACGCGCAGGAGAAGGTGTTCCAGGTGTGTGTGCATGGTGTCGTCGGTTGGCGAGGCGAGGCGTGCGTGCGTGTCTGTGTGTGCGTGTGTGTGTGCCGATGTGCTGCAGATGCAGGCGTGCCGCTCAACGCGCGGGACAGGGGTTGCACGCGCGTGCGCGCGGTGCCGTGTTGTGCGTGTACTGCCAATGCGGGCGTCCAAAGGCCGCCCCCCCCCCTTCCCCCTCCACCTGACCTCACATGCGATGGGCGTGTGCTGCCGCTGCCGCAGAGCCGCCGGCGCCCACCGGCAGCAGTGGCGTACCAGCTGCAGCGCGTGCGGAGGAAGCCGGAGCTGTCATGACGCGCTCATGCGCACGCCACCGCGCGCACGTGTCCATTGCTCCACGGACACGGGTGACGAGGCAGATGGCGCGGCAGGCAGGATACCGCGCGGCAGATGGGATAGCGCGCTCCCCTGTAACACAAGCGTTCGGATCGTGGTCCCCCTGCAATTGCTGCAAATACCCCTGGTCGATGACAAATCGAAAGGGATTCCAGCACACCAGAGAAGCTAGCAAGAAGCAGGAGAAGCTCGGTAGAAGCAGTCCCTCTCTCATTTCGCCATCGCCGGCCTCCTCCTTGACTGCCACGTGCAGCTAGCTACCTTGCTGGCCCCTACCGTACCGACCTAACCTGCCTTATTCCCCGCCAGGTCGAGCGCCTGGATGACATGCGGGCGATTGCTGATGTTTGCTATGTCGAGCGGCGACATGCCTTCCTTGTCCTTCATGTTGACGTCCGCACTGGCTGCGACCAGCAGGTGGATGCTGTCGATACTGGCGCACGATGCTGCGAGGTGCAGGGCCGTCTGGCCGCGCCTTTCCTCCTTGGCTTTGACCTGGGCGCCTGCGTTCAGCAGCGCGTCCACGGCAGACTTCTGCACATGCTGGCCTGCCGCCCAGGGGCACGAACTCGTATTCGTCGTCGTCGTCGCTTCTCGCCAACATTATGTTTAGCACACTCTGCCAAGCGGGGCCAACGCCGCACCTCCACTGCGGTACCAAATTCCTCCCAACGCGAGGTTCTCACGGGCTAATAAGCTGTGCAATATACAATACATTACACTCCACACCCCACACCTGCCCCACACAGCCCTGGACTGGTGTGGCAACATAAGGAGGGTGTGTTTGCGTGTGTATTTATTACGCACCTGACCCATGCCCGACGACAGGGGACGAGGAAAAAGACGGGTTGTAAGGAGCTGGCAGGTAACTGCCTAGCTGCCCAGCAACAACAGGCTCCAGCTACCAGGCAGCAGGCAGAAGTCGAAGGAATCGATCGGGCGCGACGGCATGCATGTACAGCCTGTACATGCAACTGCCGCACAGCACATGCACAGCACACAGTGTGCACAGCACCGCTCCGTTTGTTTGTGGCTCTGATGTGGCGTGCTGTACACAGCTGCCTGGCCCCAGGCGTCACCATCGTCAGCAGCGTTACAGTTGGGCGCGTTGACGCACAGGGACCTACGACCTAGGGGTAGAAACTAGGGGACAGGGGCCGCCAATACCAGATGGCCCTTCCCTGTGTGTGTGTGTGTGTGTATGTGGGTCACTCGTCATGCGGATCCCGAGTCAAGCTCCTCAGCGCTTCACGACTTGGTGAACTCGGGCGGTCCCTTGACCGTCGCCTTGGCGGCCAGCTTCCCGGCGGCAGCCGCCGCCGCCGACTTGGCGCTGGTGCGCTGCTTCGGGACGCGCGGGGCGTCGGCGTCGGCCGACACTGGCACCACCACGTTGACTGAGCCGACGCTTCCATTGCCCCCGGGGCAGTTGGAGGGGCGCGGCAGGCCGGGCCTGCGGTACAGCGTGATCGTGAAGCCGATCTCGTGCACCGAGACCGCGTCGAGGTGGCGAGCGAGTGCGGCGGCGGCGGCCTTGCGCTCCAGCCCAGCGCCCTCGCCCAGCTTCACGCGCAGGAACTCGTGCGCGCCGAGCACGTCGGCGCACGCATTGAGGAAGGCCTGCGTGATGCCGTTCTGCCCGCAGATGATGCGCTGCAGCGTGCCCTTGCCCGCCATTGTGTTGGAGCGCGACCGGAGCTCCTTGACCGCCTTCGAGTCAAGGACCTCCATGTAGCGCGCAGACGGCAGCGGCAGCGGCAGGCCTTCAAAGCCGCCTTCAGTGGCGGCGCTGGAGCTGCCGGAGCTGCTGGCCTCCTCCCCGCCTGCCTGAGCGGCAGCAGCCGGCTCCCCAGCTGCCTCGTGTGCGCTCCCTCCATGTGCCTCATCCACATGTGCATGGGCGCCGCCACTAGCCGAGGCCGCCACCGTGCCACATCGCGCGCGCCGCTCTCCCCGCTCTGCTCGCAACGCGTTGCATACAGTTGTCGGCGTGCGCGAGGTCGCGTGCAGTGCGATGTCGCGTGAGGGCAGGCAGCGCGTCACAAGGCGTCGCACTTGCGTCACCCTCGTGCATTGTAAGGGTGATGCCAGCAGGCGTGAATGGCACCACGCATGGGCACCAAGGCAGTTGGACATCATGCTTGCGAGAGGATTGAGAGGCACATTTTCTCTCTAGACCGCAATTACAGAAAGTGTGTTTTGTGTTTCTGCAGCAGTTGGCTCAACTTGACACACGCATGATGGCCCAATTCTACTTCTATGTGGTTTAGTGTCTAGAATACACAACGCACAACGCACAACGCAAGGAGATAGAACGAGGGCCCACAACACTGGGTCTTCGAAAATGGACAGAGGCTCGGCGACGCAAGGAGCATACATGGAGCGCGCATCCTCCACAGGGGGGCGGGTGAGTGCAAATAATACGTAGAGGGCGCTTGTCTTGGTGTGCTGCCGTGGTGGTGGTGGCACTATCATTGGGGAGTGAGTGGAGCAACGCAATGGGGGGTGGACTTGAGTGCACGGCACCGCTCCTCGATGAGGCGTTCATGCTCTCCACCGACGAACTCAAAGCATGTGCATGCCTGGCATTTGTATGGCGCAGAGCAACACCATGCAACAGTCGCCATGCACAAGCAAACAAGCGCGTGCAGACATGGGTGTCTACTCACGCACACACACACACACACACACATGCACACACACACACAGACACACACACACACATGCAGACATGCACACACGCATGCAAACACGCACACACGCACCAACACCACAAAACTGTGGCACCAGGTGGTGCCCGAGCCTGCTCCGCACGCACCCAAAACCTTTCCTGCACACACACACACACACATACACACACACACACACACACACACACATAAACACACACACACGTAAACACACACACGCACACACACACACACACACACACACACACACACACACTGTATACACAGCCGCCCCACGGGCACCCGCTCTCAACCGCCAGCTCGTTCAAGGCGAGCGAGGAGCGCATGGCGGGCAAGGAGGCCGCCCTCGACGCGAACATCGACCAGCTGCAGGGGCTCTACTCAGCCCAGGGGTCTGCTGTCGCTCAGGCGCTAGAGACGATCAAGGTGGGGGAATGAGCAGTTAAACGGGGGGGGGGGGGAGGAGGACTCACAGGGAGCAGCACCGATAAAACCAGCTACAGGAGCTCAGGGGATTGCGTTCGCTCGGGCCCTAGAGACGATCAAGGTGGGGGCATGCAGGGTTGAACAGGGAGGGGGAGGAAGAGGGGGGGGGGGCGGGGCAGCGCCAATATAATTAGCTGCAGGGGCTGTGCTGAAGCTCAGGAGACTGCGGTTGCTCAGGCGCTAGCTAGTGAGAGCCGTGTAGGGAGGGGGGTCAGGAGGGGCCCCAAGGGGCCAACACCGACGACGAGCTGCAGGGGCTTTACTCAGCCCAGGGGTCTGCGGTCGCTCAGGCGCTAGCTAGAGACGATTTGATGATGGATATTACAGTCTGTGTGACACCAGTAATGATGTATAAGACCGGTGTCGGCGCTAGCGCCCGACACCTTAAATTCAGTTTCAGTGGGAAACTGGCTGGCTACCTGGTAGGGGTGAGGGTAAACCCCCACACGCGCGCACGCACTGGACCTAGACAGGACACTGGGCCCCCAGATCCACCCTATACCACCCAGGTAGTGACAGCAACGCATTGTTGGTGTGCGCCTGTGTTCTACTACTAGTCCCGCCGCCGCCATTGGCTCCAGCAATCTCCTCCATGCCCGCCAGCAATCTCCTCCACGCCCGCCAGCAATCTCCTGTATGCCCGCCAGCAATCTCCTCCATGCCCGCCAGCAATCTCCTGTATGCCCGCCAGCAATCTCGTCCATGCATGGGCGCCGCCATGCGATCTCCATGCGCCGCGCCGCGCTCCATGCGCGCCAGCACCCGTACCACCCGCCTCATTCCCGTTCTTTAGCCATTCCCCGTGACACCTATGGCTGATCCTTGTTCCGCCGTCCCCTTTGGCATCTGTAACCCGTATCCTCTCCCTGTAGCCTCATTCCCCGTTCTTAACCGCCATCTCCATTATGGTGCCCGCCCGCTGGTGGGGCCTCGCCTCGCCCCATGCCGCAGGGCTAGTGTATTGATTGCTGCGCCATCTATAATCTGCGCCTTGGGGCAGGGACCCCTGCGCCACAACCTCCTCACAAAGCCTAGCCGCATGTGCCTCGCTTCCCATGTTTCTCAATTTCTCGCAATCCGCTTCCATGCCCGCCTGCAATCTCCTCCACGCCCGCGAGCAATCTCCTGTTTGCCCTCAAGCAAGCTCCTCCATGCCCGCCAGCAATCTCCTCCATGCATGCACGCGCAGAGCGCCGCCATGCAACCCCCATGCGCCGCGCGCGCCATGCGCGCGCCGCGCCCGCCAGCTCCCGTAGCCTCATTCCCCGTTCTTTACCCATGCGCCGTGACGCATTAGCCTTGTCCGCCGTCCCCTGGCATGCATAACCCGTAGCCTCATCCCCGGTAGCCGCATTCCCCGTTCTTAGCCGCCATCTCCATTATGGTGCCCGCCCGCTGGTGGGGCCTCGCCTCACCCCATGCCGCACGGCTGGTGCATCGATCGCGTCGCCATCTAATAATCTGCGCCTTGGGGCAGGGAACCCCTGCGCCGCAACCTCCTCACAAAGCCTAGCCGCATGTGCCTCGCTTCCCATGTTTCTCAATTTCTCGCCATCCGTCTCTCTCTTCCATCCAGGCACAGTAAACCATTAGGAGCCGCAATCTGCTTGAGTTCCGATCGTTGTGAGAGGGGGTGCATGCTCGCCGCAATTCTCGCCATCGTGCATCGTGCTCTCCATCGTACCGCTGCCCCATCTGCCACATAGCCTCGCCCCATCAGGAACAGTTCACCAGTAGCGCTGTGCGTCAGAGCCGCTCAGGGTAAATTTCCAGATTTTCAGCCGCCCAGTACCTAGCGCAGTTGTCCCGGTTGTCCGCCATCGAGCGGCGCCAGGGCGGGAGCCCCTGGCGAAGAGCTTATGAACTAGCATGTGTTGCTAGCATGTGTTGCTAGCATGTGATTTAGGTGGGGGCATGAGGGGTTGAACAGGGGGGGGGGAGGAGGGGGGGGGACAGCACCAATAAAACCCGCTGCAGGGGTGGCTCAGGGGACTGCGGTCGCTCAGGCGCTGGCTTATGAGAGGGGTGTAGGGAGGGGGGTCAATAGGAGCCCTAAGGGGCCAACACCGACGACGAGCTGCAGGGGCTCTACTCAGCCCAGGGGCCTGCAGTCGCTCAGGCGCTAGAGACGATCAAGGTGAGGGGATGAGGGGAGGGGGGACTAGGGGTAGCAGGCAGCACCGATCAAGGGGCTGTGCTGATGGGGGCGGGGGGCGAGGGGGAGGGGAGTCGGGGGGTCCTCCGCATGTAGGTATGTAAAACCTGTAAAACCCTCCGTACAGCCAGAGACTCAGCGGCTGAAGCCTTGAACCTAAACCGAGTGAGGTTCTCTTACCACCGGCACCCAGCCACCCCAGTTCCCAGCCATCCTGGGGCACTACGCGCTGCACAAGGCCTTGAATGCACTGGAGGTCCTGGAGCATCATCACCAACCCCCCCTCTGCCCAGTCCCCATACACCCACCGCCACATAAACCGTGTGGGGTGGGAACCTCCCAGTGGGGAGTGGGGTGTGTGTGGGGACTGTGCCCTCTGCCTGCCATACAAAAAATGTATTTTGTCCATCCAGCGCCTCAATGTGAAGTTGGCACGAAGTTACATCGCCGAGCTGGACACCCAGCACCTCCCCTCCCAATCTTAGCCCCTACCCTTCCTCACCCTCTCCCTACCCGTGCAAAAACAGGTATTTTGACTGGAGTTTCAGGGCCTAGATGTCAAAGTGTCCGGCACGACAAAAGACATCGCCAAGGTGGACACCTAGCCCCTCCCCCCTCCCTCCCCCATCCTAGCCCTAACCCCTCCTCTCCCTGCCCGTGCAAAACGCAGGTATTTCGTCCCGAGATCCAGCGCCTTAACGTCAAAGTGTCTGGGACAAAAATAGACATCGCCGAGGTGGACATGAGCGTGTAGCAAACCTCGAGTTCCTGACCTTATCGCTCCTCTCCCTCCCTCCCTCTTCCCGTTCGAAAAAAACAGGCACTTCGTCCCAAGATCCAGCGCCTAGACGTCAAGGTTGCCGGCACGAAGAAAGACATCGCCGAGGTGGACACTTACCCCCGCCCCATCCTAGCCCTAACCCCTCCTCTCCCTGCCCGTGAAAGCGCAGGTATTTCGTCCCGAGATCCAGCGCCTCGACGTTAAAGTATCTGGCACGAAGAAAGACATCGCCGAGGTGGACGTGAGCGTGCAGCAGCTCAAGGGCCAGCAGGCAGGTCGCGTGTGGTGCCCGCACTGTGGCGCTGCTTGCTTGGCGCACCACCCACCACCTCGTGTGGGGTGGCGCTGCCGTGGGCTACTTGCTAAGGGGGGGGCTACTTGCTAAGGGGGTCGTGGGGGCGGGCGCGCCCCGGGGCTTCAGCCCTAGCTGCACATTCTGCCACGCCATTTATTTTTTGGGATATCGATGGGTATTGTCACGACGCACAGTGCCCATATGAGGAAAAAAGTTGGTAAACATGCGCGGCTATCCGTTACTACTTGTGCGGCTCGGGGCTACTTGTGGACGTGAGCGTGCAGCAGCTCAAAGGCCTGCAGGCAGGTCGCGTGTGGTGCCCAGTGATTTCATTTTCAGGAATTTCAATTATTTTTCCAAAGCCGGATTTTGCTTTGACCACGTTGACCGTTGACCTTCCGTTGACTTTTTGTCCTCATACATTTGTCATCTGAAAGCTCTAGTCGAGTTCTGTCTGGCGGGATCGTCAGGCTAGCAATCCACTGGATGGGTTGAGCTATGTTAAAGGTCAAAGTTCAGCCGGAATACAGCCAAATGGCTGTGGAGAGCCGAAAAGGAAATCACTGGTGATGCCCGCACTGTGGCACTGCGTGCTGTACGCACCACCACCCGTGTGGGTGGCGCTGCCGTGGGCTACTTGTGCAGCTCGGCCTGTTGGTGCGCAGGGCCTCGTGCCTGCTGCCGCGTAGCCCCGCTGGGGCTGTGGAACCGTGCATGTGTGGCCCGCCAGTGCCGTCTACATTGTTTGCCTTCGCGGGGAGGGGGGGGGCATGTAGTTGTTTATTGTGATTGCGGGGGTCATTTTTCGTTGGTTTCAGTCGTTTTGACGCCCGAAATCGCGATTTTCGACGTTGTGTGCTAGTTTCTCAGCTTCGCGGCGGGGGGGGGGGGGGGGGATTGATACTTATTCGCAAAGGCAAACCGCACAGACGGTAATGGATTTTGAACTCATTATCTTGCAGGCGGGCGCCGAGCGCGCGGCCGCCGAGCGGTTTGCGCTCATGGAGGAGCGCATGGCAAACTTTGACGCGCTGCTCGCGGCGCTGCCAACGTGGAAGGACGACCTTGCTGAGAAGATTGCCGAGGTGAGGCATGTGTGTGTGTGTGTGTGTGTGTGTTAGAAAGAGCGAGAGAGAGAGCTTGCCTGCCGACGTGGAAGGACGACCCCGCTGAGAAGATTGCCGCGGTCATGCATGTGTGTGTGTGTATGCGTGTGAGGGAGTGGGAGTGAGCATATGTGTGTGTGTGTGTGTGCGAGAGAGCTTGTCTGCCGACGTGGAAGGGCAGCCTCGCTGAGCAGATAGACGCGGTCAGTGTGTGCGTGTGTGATTGAGAGAGAGAGAGAGAGAGAAAGAGAGAGAGGGAGAGGGAGGGAGAGCGAGAGAGAGACGACACGCGCGTGTGTGGGTGTGCTCGCAGCGCTGCCGACGTGGTGGGATGACCTTGCTGAGAAATTAACGCGGTGTGTCTGCCCGTGCCTCTATCAGAAGGGGGGTCTGCTTGCACGTGTGTCTGTGTGTGTGTGTGTGTGTGTTCGTGTGTGTGTGTGTGTGCGTGTTTGTGAGCGTGACTGCACGTGGAAGGGTGGCCTTGGTGTGACGATTGATGCGGCAGGGCTTGCAAGTGCACGTGGGCGTGTGTGCTGTGTGCATGTGTTGCGTCTGTGTGTGAGAGAGAGAGGGGATGTAAGTGGCAACGTGCTTGTTTCTTGTGCGAGTGCAGGGTGGCTGTTTGTGTGCGTGCGTGGCTCCCGAGCACAGCCCACTAACAAGGCATCATCGCCGTGCCATTCATGAACCTGCCTGCCTGCTTGCCTGCCTGCCTGCCTGCCTGCCTGCCTGCCTGCCTGCCTGCCTGCCTGCCTGCCTGCCTGCCTGCCCGCCTGCCTGCCTGCCTGAAGATGTTACGAACCTGCTGCCTGGAGATGGAGATGCTGGAAAGCCAGTATGTTACTGTAGGGGAAAGCCCCTAGGGGAAAGCCCCTCTATGGAAAGCCTATACGGAGGGCCGAACCCACACTGCAACGGTATGCCACGTTTACTGAGAGTGCATCCATGCAGCTGCCTGCTGTCGCAGGCATGCATTCCCATGGACTCATGCCATGCATCCATCCATGCCTGCAGGCATCGCACATGTTCATGCATGGATGGCCAGTAGCCAGTAGCCAGTCAGGGCCCCTCGAAAGCCAGTGGGGATCCCTGGAAAGCCAGAAGGGGGCCCTACATGGAAAGCCCAGTGATTTCGTTTTCGGCACTACACAGCCATTTGGCTGTATTCCGACTGTGCTTTGACCTTGAACACAGCTCAACCCAGGCAGTGGATTATTAGTCTGACAAGCCCGCCAGACAGAGCACGTCAACAGCTTACAAATGACCTATGTATGAGGGCAAATGGTCAACGCGAGGTCAACGGTCAACGCTGTCTCAGCAAAATCCGGCTGTGAAAGAATTAATTGAAAATCCTGAAAAGAAAATCACTGGGAAAGCCCCACATACCATTCCTGTGTTTGGCTGTTTCCCTGCACAACTGAGCCTCCGCAAATACGTATTGTTTTCGACGCCCCCGCGAAGCTGAATGATGAAAAAACTTGCGTAAATCACAATCGGTTTTGTGCGTCAAATCAACTGAAAACGACGAAAAGACCCCCGCGGACGATTAAACAATTGTTCCTTCCCCTCCCCCCCCCCCGTGGAGGCTCAGGCCCCGTAAGGTACTGTTACTGTGTTTTAATCTTACCATGCGTCCATGCACCCGCCTGCCTGCAGGTGTCTCGCGATTCGCGCACAAAGACCGAGGCGCTGGCCATCAAGGCCGACCTGATGGATCAGTCGATGAAGGCAGAGAAGACGGTGTGTGTGCGTGCGTGTGTCTGTGTGTGTGTGTGTGTGTGTGCGTGTGTGTGCGTGTGTGGTGGGGGGAATGCACAATGTGGGGAGGGAGGAGGAGGGGCAGGGGGGGCAGGGAGGGCAGTCGAGGCCGGCCTCATGATCGTCCGTGAAGATGGAGAAAGCGGTGGGTGTCCATGGGGTCAGAGACGGCTCGCTCATAGGCTCACACAAAGAGGGGGCGAGAGGACGGGCAGGCACATGGTGCAGGGGGAGGGTGTTTGTGTGTGGGGGGGTGAGTGAGGGGGGGGGGGGGCACACCAGGAGCACACCAGGGGCACACCCGGGGCACTCCTGGGGCACACCGCACGCGTGCGCGGTGTGTGTGCTGTGCTTGCCTGGTACCCCACCTCGCAAGGCTCCGACGCCGACGCTGCCGCCGATGCCGTCATCGTACGTCACGCACAGGAGGGGGGAGGGCCGCGCGGCGGCCGTGCGCCGCGGTCGTACTACAGACCCGAGAGCGCGACTGGCGTGAGACGCGCGGCGGCTCCCTCAACCCCCCCAAATGCAACCTGTCAGCTGTTAACTGTAAACTGCTGTGCTGTGCCCGCGCCATGCGTGCAGACGACACGTGAGCGCCTCGACACGCTCACGGCCCTCGCCAAGGCCGCGACCGAGGCGCGCGCCGCGGTGGCGGAGCGGGTTGACGCGCAGGAGTCTCACTTGCGCACGCTGGAGGTCACGTCCAACGTGCGCATCAACGAGCTGGACATGGCGTCCAAGAGTGGGTGCGGTTTATGGTTTATGGTTTAGGGTTTTAGGGTTTGATGATGGATCTTACAGTCTGTTTTACACCAGTTGCAATGTATGAGACCTGTGTCGCCGCTAGCGCCCAACACCTCAACTCAGTTTCAGGCTGAAACTGGCTGGCTACCTGGTAGGGGTGAGTAAACCCTCACAGTTAAGGGTTTGCGTGGCTGTTTGCCCGGGGGCAGGGTTGCCCAGTATGTGCATATTGGGTACGAGCTTGACATGGCATCAAAGAGTGAGTGCATGGCTGGGTACCCGGCTGGGGAGATTGGCCTGTGTGTTGAGATACCACAGCGGCATTCCGTCTGACTCACACACACACACACACACACGCACACACACACACACACACACACACGCACGCACACACACACAAACACGCCCCCCCCCCGCACACAGGGCACGAGGAGGGAGTTGACGCAAACACGCGCCACGTGACTGAGCTCGGCGTCAAGGCCGGCATGGCGCGCATCGACATTGAGGCGCTGCGCGAGCGCACGGCACACCTGGAGGTGGGTTTTTGATGCCGAAACCAAAACGGAAACAGATTAGCAGTAGGCTAGAAGGGTCCGGCGTCAAGGCCAACATGGCGCGCATCAATATAGAGGCGCTGCGCGAGCGCACGGTGTACCTGGAGGTGGGAGGGTGTTGGTGCCGAAACCAAAACGGAAACAGAAGGTAGCAATAGGCCAGAAGGGTCCGGCGTCAAGGCCGGCATGGCGCGCATCGGCATTGAGGCGCTGCGCGAGCGCACGGCGCGCCTGGAGGTGGGTTCTTGCTGCCGAAACCAAAACGGAAGCAGGGTAGTAATAGGCCATGGGGAGGGGGGAGGGAGGAGGGGGGGGAGAGGGGAGGGGGGGGGGGGGTGGGAGGGGGGGGGGGGAGGGAGGGCGGGGGGGGGGGCGGGGCGGGGGGGGCGGGGGGGAGGGTGGCGGGGGGAGGGGGAGGGGGGGAGGAGGGAGAGGGGTATTGATCCTTCTCATTTTAGGAGCCGGCATGGCACACTTCGACAGCAAGACGCTGCATAAGTGCACGGCACATCTGGCGGTGAGGCAGTCGAGTGGGCGGTGCGGCAGTCGGCCAAAAGGGTCCTCGTCGTTTGTAAATCAAGGACTTGCTAGTCCTTGCATCTAGCGTGCTGCAGGAGGGGGTGGGGAGAGGGGGAATAGGAGGGCAGGGGGCAGGGAGGGAGGGGGGGGGGCAAGGTCTTTATGCCACCCACGCTCACAACTAACAACATTGCGATGCACCCTGTTGTCGACCCAGGACGCGGACAACGTTATGCGTGCGGATATTGCTGCCGCGCGGGACCGGCTCGACGGGGCGGACAACAACACGGGTAGGCAACTGGGCGTTTTGTTTTTAGGGTTTGGGGTGAAGGGTCTCGATGGATTCGGGATTCAGGGTCAAGGGTTGATGCGGACACCGCCGTGAGAGCGTTAATACTATGAGTGCTTGTGTGCATCAGCATCGCCGCTGGGATGGCCGCCGGGTGCTCGAGCAGCAGGCGCATGGCGTTTGCCTGGCCTGTTTGAGCAGCCCTCATCAAAGCGATCCATCCGTCGTTGCGTGTGAGCATCATCATGGCGGCGGGGGGGGAAATGTGTTGTGTGCAGATATCGCGAGCTGCCAGGGACAGATTTGGGGTTTGAGCTCAAGGGTTGATGCGGACAAAGGTGTGCGTGCGGACATCGCTGCCGCGCGGGACAAGCTTGACGGGGCGGACAACGACACGGGTAGGCATCTGGGCATTGGGGGGTTTGGAGTTGAGGGTTTAGGGTAAATGGTTTTGACAGATTTGGTTTGGGGTCAAGGGTTGATGCGGGGGGGGGGAATGTGTTGCGTGCGGATATTGCGAGCTGCAAGGGACAGGCTCGCCAGGGCGGACAACAACACAAGTAAGAAACTGGGCATTGGGGTTGACGGTTTCTTAAATCATGACCCCCAATCAATCAATGACATCAATGTCCCCCTCTAATTTTGTAGGGGGGCAGGTTTTTAAGCCTGAAGGGATAAGGGCAGGATAAGGGTCTGGCTAGGGTTTAGGGTAAAACTTCAGGATGCGGACGCTGCGATGCGGGTGGCTGCTCGAAGGTGCAGGCAGCAACGCAGGAAACGGAGAAGGCGTGTAACACACACGCATACTCACACTCACACACACACGCACATGCGCACACACACACGCACGCACACACACACACACACACACACTCGCACACACACACGCACACACACACAAATACACAGAGAGAGATATCGTTACAGAGAACTCTGCACGGCAGACCTAGATAGGCTGTTTCTAGTCATCAATTGAGGAGATTCCGTTTAAAGGCGGGAGACCAACCGTAAGCCAGCAAGAGGGTGAAAAACCTCATTCGTAAAGCAGTGGGGGAAAGGGGCAGTGGCGGGTCATTGACGGCTGTGTTCGTCAATCCGCCTCGACTGAGTTTAAACTGATGATGATGATGGATGTTACAGTATCTAAACTAGGAGTCGGCAGAAGGACTTCCACAGTTGTGGAAATCATGCGAAGATGATCCACTCGGTGGTGACTCGCTCGGCGAACTCGGGGTGCTCGGGGATGTCGCGTGTGAAGTTGAAGAGATGGATGTTTGCGGAGGGCGTAGAACGTGACGGGGTGGGCGCAAAAGTCATTGGCGTGAGCCGGAAGAAGGTGATGGCGCCGCCGGCATAGAGCGAAGTCGTGTCCGAACAGCGGTAGTCGTGCAAGTGGGAGGCAGTGGGAGGGAGGCAGCGGGTGGGTAGTCGGAGGGAGAGCGGGAGGCGCGGGGGAGGGTTAGGGAGGGGCGAGGGGCACAAGATGGGGTGGGGTGCAGCGGGGATGGAGGGGTGGAAGACAGGAGAAGGGAGGGAGGAGAGGGGAGAGAGGAGGGAGCCACACTGTGGCCCGGCCACATGGCGCATACATAGGGGCTGGTAGCATGGGGGGGGGGGTGCATGGGGTGCATGTGCGCGCATGGGGCGCATGGGGCGCATGGGGAGGGGCAACTCCGTGTGACGAGCATGTGGGTGTATGGAGGTCGACGGGGCGGCAGTGGGATAAGCGGTGGGTTTCTTGAGGTGGGGCGTGGGGTCGAATGAACGACTGGGCAGTGGGCGGTGGGCGGGACGGTGGCGGCTGGAGGAACTCGGTAGCTCAAGTTGAGCGCTGGCTCGGGCCGCATGGCGGTCTAGGTGATGGCACTGAGATACCTGGGCTCCGTTGTCTGAAGCTGCAGAGCTGCGGGGGGAGGGAAATCTGTTCGGTAGGGCGTCACGTGTTTTTTGCCATGTGGAGGGCGTGCGAGAGAGTGCGGATGGACTGAGTTCCTGGATGCATGCGTCGACTGGCTGCTGAATTGACAGCCCGACGACAGAGGGCGTACGGAGGAGGAGAGGCGGCGATAATCGGCGGCGGCATGGGTGAAGGGGGGTCGACGTAGGCGGCGGCGATGACTGCGTGGGCGCAGCACGCCCGTGGCGACACAGAGTGGGGCGCCCCCCAGAGTGGGGCGCCCACAGAGTACACACGCACACATACACACACACACACACACACACACACACACGCATGCATCCGCAGGATCCTGTCTGCCGCCATCAGCGCGCTGGGGTGGCGCTTGGCGCAGCTGCCCAAAATGCCACACGCACACACAAACACACACACAAACACGCACGCGCATACACACGCACACACACGCACGAATCCGCAGGATCCTGTCTGCTGCCATCAGCGCGCTGGGGCGGCGCCTGGCACAGCTGCCGAAGATGGCACACACGCACCCACATACACACACACACACGCACACACACACGTCTGCGCATGCGCAAAACGCAGGTTTCTGTCTGCTGCCATCAGCGCGCTGGGGCGGCGCCTGGCACAGCTGCCAAAGATGGCACACGCACACACACATACACACACACACACACGCACATGCACACACTCGCACACACACGCACATGCACACACACACACACACGCACATGCACACAC
>VFSX01001034.1:0-15231 GCA_016618255.1 Chlamydomonas sp. UWO 241 | reverse complement strand
AGGAGCTGAGGGAAGATCTGTCGCCCATGCGAACGTAGTGGGTGGGGGTGGGAGGTGTGGGGGAAGGGGGGTTCCCCAGGTGTAGTCTGTCCCCGCTTGAAGTTTTTGGTGGGTGGGTGGCAGCTGCGGGAAAGCTGCAGGAGCTCAAGGAAGACCTGCCGCCCACACAAGAAATGGTGGGTAGTGGGGGCGGGGGTGGGAGAAGAGGGGGGCTGCCCAGGGGAAGTGCGGCCCCGTCCTAAGTGGGTGGGTGGATGGGTGGCAGCTGCGGGGAAGCTGTAGGAGCTGAGGGAAGATCTGCCGCCCATGCGAAAGCAGTGGGTGGGGGCAGGGGTGGGAGGGAAGGGGGGTAGTGTGTCCCCGCTTTAATTTTTAGGTGGGTGGGTGGGTAGGTGGGCGGGGTTTGGCTGAGGCTGGCTAAGGCTGGGAGGAGGTTGGGGGAAGAAGGGGGGACTTGGCTGCCCAAGGGTAGTGCTGCACAGCCCCGCCAAAAGTGGGTGGGTGAGTGGGTGGGTGGGTGGGTGGATGGGTGGGTGTGGACAGGGCGGGGGAGGTTCTGAAGAGGTAAGGGAAGACCTGCCGCCCGCGCCAAAAGTGGGTGGGTGGGTGGGGTAGCGGGGCTGCGCAGGCGTTGTGCGCCCGAGCTGACGCGTCAGTCACCGTACGATGGCGGTTGAATGGGTTTGCTGGCGGGGGCGGAAGGGGAGTTGGTAGAGAGGTTGCCCCCCCTTCCCCTCCCCCACGCCCCGGCATGGTAGGCTGGCGCGCTGCGTGGCCTTGCGGGTTCTCCCAGTAGAGCCCCCCTAGACTTTTAGTCTAGGCCTTAACCCACGGCCTGGGGTCCTCCGGGCGCGTACATGTAAAAACTGTATTAAAAAAAACGCCACCCTGTTGCGAGCCTCGGCGGCGTGCGGTCACTGGCGAGCCTTGGAACACGCTCCCCCTCGACGACGCCTTCCCCCCCCCCACACACACCACACACACACGGCCACGGGACGTGGGCCAGTGGCTTACGCTGCACTGCGCGTGGCAGACACTCACACGCACACACACACACACTCCTACACATATACACAAACACGCACGCCCTCTCTACACAGGTGTACCGCAAGCCCATGGCGTACACCGTGCCGTGGGCGTGGGACTGATCATGATCAGCGTTGCGATGCGATGCAAAGCAATGCACGCGTGGATACACGACTCTGGGAATTGATTGGAATCGGATGAGCCCGCGCTCTAGGTAAACGTGAAGCTGAGGGGGTTGTTTACACAGAGAGTCACTGTCGACGGATTTGTAGGCTGGCGCGCTGCGTGGCCTTGCAGGCTCTAGTAGAGCTCCCCTAGACGTGTAGTCTAGGCCTTAACTCACGCCCCGGGGTCATCCGGGCGCGTACTTGTAACAATTGTAACAACTGTCGACGGCCCAGGCCAGAGCCCTGCATATGCACTGTGTCAGTTGTGGTCAACGTTTGTATCGCGACTCGGCCAGATGCAATACAAGCCCCAGCCAGTCGCACACTGAGGGCCTGTGCCGCCTCCCCCCCTGCTCCGCTCCAGCTGCAGGGTTAAACGGTACGTGAGTAAGCGTACGTACATATTTTTCGTACGTATGTATGTACGTGCGTGAGGGAGCGTATATTCGTACGCCCTGTACGCAGCACTACATGCTTTTTACTTGCAACACAAAAACGCTTGGATCGAAACCATTCCAGTTGCATTGGAAAGATTGTAACAGGGGCTATCCAGAGCACTGCTCGTATGCAGCAGTGCACTGCAGTGGGGGGGGGGCCTGAGGTTCTGCTGCAGCACCACGCGCGCGCGCTCGCAACGACACACACAACAACGGACGCAACTCCCTGTCCTCTGCCTGGATTTTCACCATTCGACTTGCATTGGAAAGCTTGTAACACGGGCTATCTGTGCGACCTTAGTATGCAGTAGGGCACTGAACGGGGGGGGGGGGGGCTGCAGCACACCACGCGAGCACCGCACCACACGCGCGTGCACGGCAGCAACTCGCTGCCTGCAAGGTCCTCCCCTGCTGGAGCACACTGCTACATATCAGCAGTGATCCGGAGATAACTTTCTACCAGCTTTCCAACGCAAGTGGAATGGTTCCGATCCAAGCACAGGAGCGTGAATTGTGACCGTTTTTGTGTTTCAAGTAAAAGGCGTGTAGTGCTGCGTACACGGCGATTTTCGCACGCGTACGGTGCCGTACGGGCTGGCCCAAGCGTACGCACGTATTTCCAAAAAATACGTACGTACGTACGCTCCAGACCCGAAATACGTACGTACCGTGCAACCCTGTCCAGCTGCTACAGGGGTAGTGCGGACCACGTGGGTGCAGGCCTACGCCTTCTGGATTGGCTTTGCAAAGCTTACATTCTCCTGTGCGGGCGAGCGATACGATCCAAGCAATCAATCCAAAAAATCAGCACAACAGTGCAGTCAGCCAGCGCCGCTCCTTTACACAAACGCAAGGATGCCGCCCATGCGCGTCTTCCTGACACAGTCTCCCTCCAACACCCTTGCTGCTCCCCTTGCCACTGTCCTTCCAGTTGCCGGTCGAATTCCCACTTCCATCGCGGTGACGTGCCGCTGCCCTTGCCACTGCCCTAAAGGTAAGCTTATCGCTGCCCCCCCGAATTCCCGCTTCCACGCAGCCCTTGCCACCGCTCTTGTCGACATCGACGTCGCCCGAGCTTGCCGCCCGCGCTTGTCGACGTCGCCGTGCCCGTGCTCTCGCCAAAGTGCTGCCGCGGCAGCACTTTGCACGGCCGTGCACTAAAGAGAGAAAGAGAGCCTTGAGAAAGAGAGCCTTGGCCTTGGCTGCAAAGGAGCTGAGGCGTGCACCTAGCCGACACAGATCAAGTTGACTGAGCATCATCAAGAGATGGGCAACATCGGGCGCTGTTTCCGGACACACACACACACACACTGGCGGCACTGTGTTGCGCGTGCCCGTCAAGCACAGGCCCAAGAGCAGCGGGCAGCAATACACTCCACCACCTCGGTGGTGAGGGCGGGTGCCGGACAAAAAAACGCACATTACACTGCGTCCACCGCATGGGGGCCATCCATCCATCCACAGTGCACACTCGCGTGCACGCCACACCCGCGCGCACGCGACACGCGAATCACCGCCGCTGCCGCACTCGGCCGAGGCCCGTCTCGCTACTGGCCCATCCCGCTACATTGCGTTGTGGGCGTGGAGCGCAGCCCCTCCGCGCGCGCCCTGCCTCAGCGCGACGTACGAGTTCTCCACACACCGCTTGAGGTCGGCGTACGACACGACCTGCGACAAACACACATGCACGCGCAGGGCAGGCGTCGGTGCAGGGGCGATGATGATGGATTCTACAGCCGTGAGTGACGCACCTCCCGGCAGCGAATTCGACCTTGCTCGGCAGCGAATTCGACCTTGCTCGGCGTATGACGCCCGAGTGCTACAGACGGGTGGCTGGCTAATGGTTGTGGGGGGCTAGTGGGTCGGGGCTGGACCTAAATAGGGCACTCGGCCCGCAGATCTGACTCCTCCCCGTGGAGGCACGGCCGGGGTTCAGAAGCCCGCGGGATCGTGTCCCCTAGACCTCCACCATAGCGGAGGGGTAGGCGGGCCACCCCGTGTTTACACATTGCCTGTGGTCCTCGACCCCAAACACCATTCCCACAGCCCCCCACCCCCCACACAAACAAACACACACACCACCACAGCACACCCACCAGTGAACCCCCACCAAGCCATATACCGCGCGGGGCCGGATTTCCCATTTCCCAGAAAACCCACCGTACACATCGATGGTGGGAGAGGGCTTTGAGGGGTGCGTTGGAAAGGTCTTGCCGAGAGCAGCGCAACGGCACACGTTGCGTGGACGCGCGCTGTGTATTGCGCCTGGTACGAGCGGCCAAAGTTGCTCGAGCCGGGGGGGGGGGGGGACTATTTACTAAAATCCTTCCCAGGGGTCTCACTAGTGGGTGGCGAGCAGGCCTGGGCGTGGACCTCGAAGGCTAGGGGGAGATGCCCTGCTAGGAGAGGTGTGCAGTGGCTCGGGGCGGGCAAGGGCAAATCGCGCGCCACACACACACACACACACGCACACACACACACACACCAGCATCGACTTCTCATTGCGCGAGAGCAGCAGGGATAGGCGGGCAACCCGTGTTGACATATTGCCCGTGGTCCGTGGGAATCATGCGTGGAAATGGTGTTGAAACACCATTTCCAAGCACCCCACCCCCCCCACACACCGCACCCCGCTCACCAGCATCAACTTCTCATCACGCGAGAGCAGCAGGACCTTCTCAGGCACGTCAGCGTGACACGCACACACACACTCACACACACACACACACACGAACACACACACACACACACACACACACACACACACACACACACACCAGCATCGACTTCTCGTCGCGCGAGAGCAGCAGGATCTTCTCGGGCACGCCAGCGTCGAGCTGCGTGTGGGAGGGCGACGGAGGCATGTGTGTGTGTGTGTGTGTGTGTGTGTGCGCGTGTGTGTGGACATAGGACAGTCCATGTGGGTGCAACACCCAAGCCAATCTCAAGGCCATTTGGGTGAAGCCCAAGCACTGCCGCGTCGAGCTGCGTGCGCGAGGGAGGCAGCAGGGCGACGGAGGCGTGTGTGTGTGTGTGTTTGGACATGAGAACGTCCATGTGGGTGGAGCACCCAAGCCAATCCCAAGCCCATTTGGGTGAAGCCCAAGCACTCAAGCGTCAAGCTGCGTGCGGGAGGGAGGCAGCAGGGCGACGGAGGCGTGTGTGTGTGCGTGTGTGGACATGGGGAAGTCCATCCGGGTGCGTGTGGACAGGGAATGCGCATTTGGGTGGAACTCAAGCCACTCCCGAGCCACTCCCAAGCCACTCCCAAGCCACTCCCAATCCAATCCCAAGCCACTCCCAAGCCACTCCCAAGCCACTCCAAGCCACTCCCACTCCCACTCCAAGCCACTCCCAAGCCACTCCCAAGCCACTCCCAAACCCCAACCCAAGCCCACCTTGTTGAGGCACTCCACGACGTGCCCCCAGTCGAGCACCGGCTGCCCCTCGGAGCTCGTCTGGTGAAAGACAAAGTCGCTGCGAGTGTGTGTGTGTGTGTCAGAGAGAGAGAGAGACAGAGAGAGAGAGAGAGAGAGGGAGGGTGTCAGGTGTGGTCCAAAGGTGGAATACAGAGTTGCTGCGCGAGCGTGAGAGCACGGAGGGCGTGCGTCAACAGCCTCAGCAGGTATCGGCCCCCCATGTCCGCCCACTGCATGCCAGCCCACTGCGTGCCTGCCCACTCCCACCCAACCGCATCCCACACTCTCTTAACTGCCCCCCACCCCATCGTTATCCCCCCCCCCCACACACACACCTACACACACACACACACACACACACACACGCACCGGAACAGCTTCAGCAGGTACCGTTCGCCCGTGTCTGCACACTGCGTGTCGCAGTACAGCTCTGGACGCTCCCACTCCCACCCAACCACAACCCACACTCTAAGAAACCCCCCAGCGCACGCAAAACCTTGAAAACCTCAGCCTCCCCCCTCCCACCCCCCCACACACACGCACCGGAACAGCCTCAGCAGGTATCGGTCCCCCATGTCCGCCTGCTTTACAGCTCTGGAAGCTCCCACTCCCACCCAACCACAACCCACACTCTTTAACACACACACACCCCAGCACACGCAAAACCTTCAAAACCCCAGCCCCCCCACCCCACTCACACAGAACCACACACGCACCAGAACAGCCTCAGCAGGTATCGGTCCCCCGTGTCGGCCCACTGCGTGTCGCCATACAGCTCTGGTCGCTCGTTCACAAACCCCAGCTTTGCCATTAGGCGCATGAGGCGGCCGTTTTCGAGCTCCTTGCTGAGTTCAGAGACCTGTGTGTGCGCGCGTGTGTGTGTGTGTGTGTGTGCACGTGTGTGCGGCCGGTCGTTCGCAAACTACAGCTTTGCAATCAGGCGCATCAGGCGGCCGTTTTCGAGCTCTTTGCTGAGTTCAGATACCTGTGTGTGCGTACGTGTGTGTGTGTGTGTGTGTGTGCACGTGTGTGCGGCCGCTCGTTCACAAACCCTAGCTTTGCCATCACACGCATCAGGCAGCCGTTTTCGAGCTCCTTGCTGAGTTCAGAGACCTGTGTGCGCGCGCGCGTGTGTGTGTGGGGGTGTGTGTGCACGTGTGTGCAGCCACTCGTTCAGAAACCACAGCTTTGCCATCATGCGCATCAGGCGGCCGATTTCGAGCTCCTTGCTGAGTTCAGAGACGTGTGTGCGCGCGCGTGTGTGTGTGCGTGTGTGTGCGGCCGCTCGTTCACTAATCACTTTCGCCCCCTCTCCCTCCTAACAAAAACACAGCCACTCACCACCTGGTTCTCATACAGAGCAGCATGATGATGATGATGATGGATCTTACAGTCTGTGTGACACCAGTAATGATGTATAAGACCGGTGTCGGCGCTAGCGCCCGACACCTTAAACTCAGTTTCAGTGGGAAACTGGCTGGCTACCTGGTAGGGGTGAGGGTAAACCCCCACACGCGCGCACGCACTGGACCTAGACAGGACACTGGGCCCCCAGATCCACCCTATACCACCCAGGTAGTGACAGCAACGCATTGTTGGTGTGCGCCTGTGTTCTACTACTAGTCCCGCCGCCGCCATTGGCTCCAGCAATCTCCTCCATGCCCGCCAGCAATCTCCTCCATGCCCGCCAGCAATCTCCTGTATGCCCGCAAGCAATCTCCTCCATGCCCGCCAGCAATCTCCTGTATGCCCGCCAGCAATCTCGTCCATGCATGGGCGCCGCCATGCAATCTCCATGCGCGCCAGCACCCGTACCACCCGCCTCATTCCCGTTCTTTAGCCATTTCCCGTGACACCTATGGCTGATCCTTGTTCCGCCGTCCCCTTTGGCATCTGTAACCCGTATCCTCTCCCTGTAGCCTCATTCCCCGTTGTTAACCGCCATCTCCATTATGGTGCCCGCCCGCTGGTGGGGCCTCGCCTCGTCCCATGCCGCACGGCTAGTGTATTGATTGCTGCGCCATCTATAATCTGCGCCTTGGGGCAGGGAACCCCTGCGCCACAACCTCCTCACAAAGCCTAGCCGCATGTGCCTCGCTTCCCCTGTTTCTCAATTTCTCGCCATCCGCTTCCATGCCCGCCTGCAATCTCCTCCACGCCCGCGAGCAATCTCCTGTTTGCCCTCAAGCAAGCTCCTCCATGCCAGCCAGCAATCTCCTCCATGCATGCACGCGCAGAGCGCCGCCATGCAACCCACATGCGCCGCGCGCGCCGTGCGCGCGCCGCGCCCGCCAGCTCCCGTAGCCTCATTCCCCGTTCTTTACCCATGCGCCGCGACGCATTAGCCTTGTTCGCCGTCCCCTGGCATGCATAACCAGTAGCCTCATCCCCGGTAGCCGCATTCCCCGTTCTTAGCCGCCATCTCCATTATGGTGCCCGCCCGCTGGTGGGGCCTCGCCTCGCCCCATGCCGCACGGCTGGTGCATCGATCGCGTCGCCATCTATAATCTGCGCCTTGGGGCAGGGAACCCCTGCGCCACAACCTCCTCACAAAGCCTAGCCGCATGTGCTCGTTCCCATTGTTTCTCAATTTCTCGCCATCCGTCTCTCTCTTCCATCCAGGCACAGTAAACCATTAGGAGCCGCAATCTGCTGAGTTCCGATCGTTGTGAGAGGGGGTGCATGCTCGCCGCAATTCTCGCCATCGGGCATCGTGCTCTCCATCGTACCGCTGCCCCATCTGCCACATAGCCTCGCCCCATCAGGACCAGTTCATCAGTAGCGCTGTGCGTCACAGCCGCTCAGGGTAAATATCCAGATTTTCAGCCGCCCAGTACCAAGCGCAGTTGTCCCGGTTGTCCGCCATCGAGCGGCGCCAGGGCGGGAGCCCCTGGCGAAGAGCTTATCCTAGGGACGCACGGGTAAATAGCAGAAGCACTGTCCATTCCATGTCCCTGCTCCGTCCCCCCCTCCCCCTCCTACACACACACACACACACACACACACACACACACACACACACACACTCTGGCCCACTGGCTCCCCCCCACCCCCCACCCCAGACAAAAACCCAGCCCCTCACCACTTGGTTTCCAAACAGCGCAGCGTTGTACATCTCTGCGATCGTGCGGTCAGCAAGCGCCGACGAATATGCACCCCCCAACCACCCACACACGTAGTGCCCCCCCCCCCATGGGACCTCCCCCCACGCGTTTAGCGCCCCAGTGCCCCACAATTGCCAACTCACCACCTTCGCCCCCCCCCTCCCCTCCCTCCCAACAACAGCCCAGCCACTCACAACCTGTTTCACAAACAGTGCAGCACTGTCCATGTCTCTGCTCCTCCCCCACCCCCACACACTCCCTGGCCCCCCCCCACACAACTGCAACTCATTGACAGTAACCACCTAGTTATTTTGCCCTCACCACTTGGTTTCCAAACAGTGCAGCGTTGTCCATCTCTGCGATCGTGCGGTCAGCGAGTGCCGCTGCCAGCTGGCGCCAGCTAGACAGCTGGCCGCCCTCGGCGCTCGCAAGCAGAGCCTGTGTATGTGTGTGTGTGTGCGTGCGAGCAGAGCAAGTGTGTGTGTGTGTGCATGTGTGTGTGTGTGCGAGCTGAGCCTGTGCATGTGTATGTGTGTGTGCATGCGTGTGTGTGTGTGTATGTATGTATGTGTGTGTGTGTGTGTGTGTGTGCGTACATGTGTGTGTGCGCGCACGAGCAGCGAGCAGAGCCTACGCACATGCATGTCGAGCATACACACCGTGCTATCATGTTGGAGGATGGGGTGCCCAACGTGAACCCCAGCAAGCTAGCAAGCAGTGGGTTTGTGTTCAGGAGTTTTAATTGTTTTCCCACAGCCGGATGTTGCTGTGACAGCGGCGACAGTTGACCTCCCATTGACCATTTGCCCCCACATATGATGATGATGATGGATATTACAGTCTGTGTGACACCAGTAATGATGTATAAGACCGGTGTCGGCGCTAGCGCCCGACACCTTAAACTCAGTTTGTGGGAAACTGGCTGGCTACCTGGTAGGGGTGAGGGTAAACCCCCACACGCGCGCACGCACTGGACCTAGACAGGACACTGGGCCCCCAGATCCACCCTATACCACCCAGGTAGTGGCAGCAACGCATTGTTGGTGTGCGCCTGTGTTCTACTACTAGTCCCGCCGCCGCCATTGGCTCCAGCAATCTCCTCCATGCCCGCCAGCAATCTCCTCCACGCCCGCCAGCAATCTCCTGTATGCCCGCAAGAAATCTCCTCCATGCCCGCCAGGAATCTCCTGTATGCCCGCCAGCAATCTCGTCCATGCATGGGCGCCGCCATGCGATCTCCATGCGCCGCGCCGCGCTCCATGCGCGCCAGCACCCGTACCACCCGCCTCATTCCCGTTCTTTAGCCATTCCCCGTGACACCTATGGCTTATCCTTGTTCCGCCGTCCCCTTTGGCATCTGTAACCCGTATCCTCTCCCTGTAGCCTCATTCCCCGTTCTTAACCGCCATCTCCATTATGGTGCCCGCCCGCTGGTGGGCCTCGCCTCGCCCCATGCCGCACGGCTAGTGTATTGATTGCTGCGCCATCTTTAATCTGCGCCTTGGGGCAGGGAACCCCTGCGCCACAACCTCCTCACAAAGCCTAGCCGCATGGGCCTCGCTTCCCATGTTTCTCAATTTCTCGCCATCCGCTTCCATGCCGCCTGCAATCTCCTCCACGCCCGCGAGCAATCTCCTCCATGCCCGCCAGCAATCTCCTCCATGCATGCACGCGCAGAGCGCCGCCATGCAACCCCCCTGCGCCGCGCGCGCCATGCGCGCGCCGCGCCCGCCAGCTCCCGTAGCCTCATTCCCCGTTCTTTAACCATGCGCCGTGACGCATTAGCCTTGTCCGCCGTCCCCTGGCATGCATAACCCGTAGCCTCATCCCAGGTAGCCGCATTCCTCGTTCTTAGCCGCCATCTCCATTATGGTGCCCGCCCGCTGGTGGGGCCTCGCCTCGCCCCATGCCTCACGGCTGGTGCATCGATCGCGTCGCCATCTAATAATCTGCGCCGTGGGGCAGGGAACCCCTGCGCCGCAACTCACAAAGCCTAGCCGCATGTGCCTCGCTTCCCATGTTTCTCAATATCTCGCCATCCGTCTCTCTCTTCCATCCAGGCACAGTAAACCATTAGGAGCCGCAATCTGCTTGAGTTCCGATCGTTGTGAGAGGGGGTGCATGCTCGCCGCAATTCTCGCCATCGTGCATCGTGCTCTCCAGCGTACCGCTGCCCCATCTGCCACATAGCCTCGCCCCATCAGGACCAGTTCACCAGTAGCGCTGTGCGTCAGAGCCGGTCAGGGGAAATTTCCAGATTTTCAGCCGCCCAGTACCAAGCGCAGTTGTCCCGGTTGTCCGCCATCGAGCGGCGCCAGGGCGGGAGCCCCTGGCGAAGAGCTTATGGATAGGTCGTTTGAAAGCTGACGAGCTCCGTCTGGCGGGCTCGTCAGACTTACACCCACTGGATGGGTTGAGTTGTGTTCAAGGTCAAATGGCTGTGTAGAGCCAAAACAACACAACCTCCTAAACCCTATACATGTGTAGGGTGGATCATGGGGGCCCAGTGCTCTGTCTAGGTCAAGGGCATGCGCGCCTGTCGCGCACGCTGTGGGGTTGTCACCCTCACAGCGTGGCGGACCCCTACCAGGTAGCCAGCCAGCTCCAGTCGGGTGTCGGGCCTACCATAGCGCCGGCACAAGGTGTATACTCCACTTGTGTCACACAGACTGTGATACATCACCACCCCTACCTATCCCATGAGTGGCAAGAACCACGACTCAGGCCGCAGATCCCAACAAGCCCACGACCCACTGCCACCATGCGCGTGAGCACCATGGTGCAGAGTGACAGCCAAGAGCACAGTCACCACAAGCATGCACGGCCACGCTTCAAATCACCCCTGTAAATTCGTTATACCAGCCAACGAACCACCGTCACAATGCGCGTGAGCTCTAGCTCAATGCTGTCGTGCGCAACGCACCACAAGACACCCCCCTTGGCATACAAACTCATAAAAATGCCCCAACAACAAGCATACACCCACCACCACAAAGCGTGTTACCGCGATGGTGTAATGCACACAGCGCACCATAAGACACACCCCTCAGCATACAAACTCATAACTGGCTCAACAACACGCATCCACCCACCGCCACAAGGTGCGTGAGCTCAATAATGTGGTGCGCAGCTCACGACACGCAGCACCACCACCCCTGGATGCCAATAACTATCGCAATCACCCACCGCCACAATGCGCGTGAGCTCAATGGTGTAATGCGCAGCGCACACGTCGAGCGACGGAGTGCCGTTCATGCCGGCGCACACGAGGGAGAGGAGCGTCTGTCCGAGGGCCTGCGGCGTGGGTGGTGTGGTGGTGGTGGTGGTGGCGGTTTTGGCGGCGGTGGTTGGACGTGCCATTCATGCCGGCGCGCGCAAGGGTGTTGTTGCTGCTGCTGCTGCTGTTGTTTTTGTTGTTTTTGTTGTTGCTTGTTGTTTAGGGTTTACTTGCGCGGATGAGGCGCGCCGAGACCGCCTCAGGGGCCACCCCTGACACCTGGGGCGCCCACTACCGCCTGAGGCGCACCTCGACCACTTGAGATGTTATGACCGCCTTGACTTGCGCGTCTCAGACGTTAAGGCTGTGGTAGGGCCATTGTGTTGTTCAATGTTTTTATTGACCACATAGTGTCAAAGGCGCTAGACATGATGCCAGAGGGGGCTGGCGTGTCAGTCGTGACCCGAGCCGGCGGCTCTGTGTTGTCGTCGTCGGTTGAGCGCATAGTAATGCTATGTATGCCGACGATTTTTGTTTGTTCTCGCATGACCAAGCTCAGTTGGCACTTATGCTGAAAATCCTTGACAAAGTGTCCTCTAGCTTTGGCATGCAAATCAACGCCGCCAAGACAGAAGTGATGATTTTGCCAGCAGATTTTGTCACGGATCTGCCCACGTTTGCGCTGACTGGTGGTGAAGTGAAGACCGTCTCTGCATTTTAGTATCTAGGGAGTTGGATAACCCAGAGTGGTGGTGTGGAAAAGGAGATCGGTGGGCGTGTCGGTCGCGCGCTGGGCGTGTTTGCGTCTTTTGATAAGATTTGGGCCAGCAAGAAGATGCAAGCGCAGTCTAAGATGCGGGTTAACAACACTTTCGTGCTGCCCCACTTTCTGTACGGCTGCGAAACATGGGCCCCTACTAAACACAACTGACTCGATTGGAGGTTGCCCACTCTAACTGCCTTCGTCGCATTCGGGGTGTGCGCCTGGCCGACCGGCACAGATTAACTTATATTCGGCAGGCGTGTGACACTGAGCCGAATTGAGCCTTGTGGCAAAGCGATAAATGCAGTGGCTAGGCCATGTGATGCGCATGCCGGCTTCTCGTCTTCCTCGTACGACTTTTGACTGCACAATGGATGTGGCTCGGCAGCCAGGCCGGCCTCCAGCCTCCTCCCGACACTATTTTCTTAAGCTCCTGATTCAGCAGCTAGGCGAAACTAGTGGCACTCGTTCTGATTGGAAGACTTTTTCGGACACGGCGTTTGAGCGTCCTCAGGATAGGGTCGGGTGGAGAGCCGTGGTGTACGGTCCGGCTGCCCCTCAGGCGCCGGCCCCTCCACCACGGCGGTCAAGTAGATTGGCAAGCGCCACTTGACCCCCTATCCCTAAGAAGCAGTTAGGACCTACTTTGGAGGCGTCGCACAATAGCTCTCCTTTTTGCTCTGGGACTACACGTTGGCAGGCAGCCGGCTGGTGGCTACCGCCCCTCACAAGTAATTGTTAGGGCCAGAACTGGACTTGGGTCTAAGCGGTGGTACTAGGACTAGAGGTAGTCTTTGCTGGAAAGCCGATGTAACTGTAACTGTAACTGTAATCTGTAGGCCGATTGATGGCTAGGTGAACCAGGGGAGCAGCGCCCACCAGATTGTGAGGGTGTAGTGCTCCCCAGCCCCAGGAGAGAGAGAGAGAGAGAGAGAGAGACAAACAGAGAGAGAGACAGAGAGACGGAGAGAGAGGGAGAGAGGCCCTGCTCATGAGACAGCCCTACAAAATTTTGAGGGTGCATTGCTTGCGCAATGCAGGGGCAGTGCAGGGGCTGCGCTTGCTGGTGGGGGTGCTTGCTGGTGGGGGTAGTGCCCATGCACACCAGCCCCCTATATTGTCACCCTGGCAGAACAAGCTACACCCACAGTGTAATTGCAGTGTACAGTGTGGTAAACACAGAACAATTGACAGTTGACAAGCGCATGCCATTGAGCGTGCCCCCGGAAGTGAGACCCCTGAGCCTGCGGCGCACCCCTTCGCCTTTCCTTTTTCCATCTCCTTCCCTTTCCCGTCTCCCTGCACATACAGTGAGCCCGGCGTCCCCTCGGGGGTGTTTGGGAAGTACCACCGGCACGCGTAACCAACTCTCTCGGTAATGGCTTTGTTTCAATTTTGTGCGAATTGTATTGCATTGTAACAAAGCGTCATTACACTGTGGGTGTAGCTTGTACCGCTGGGGTAACAATATAGGGGGCTGTAGTAGGGCAGCCTGCCGGCTGTGCAGCAGCAGTGCACGTGTAGCGTGTGTGCAATGCAGCCCTGGTCTGCAGGAGCAGAATCTGGGCCCAACAAGGCGTGCGTGAATACCATGACAGTCAGATACGCCCTCCACACGTGGTTTGACAAGTTCCAAAGGTTTTAATCCTACGTCTCAGGTTGAACCAGGGTTAAACCTCCAACCACATCTATCATAGCATGGGTCTCACCGTGAGCTCCGCCCTGTGTCAGTGGTCCTCAGGGGTTGGGTTACGGGTTCAGGGTTAAGGTCATCTTTTTAGGGTTGAATTGTGGTCTTCGGGGTTCGAAATGATGATGATGATGGATGTTACAGTCAGGGATACATCTAAAGGCGTATAAGACCGTGCTCGGCGCGTATGGCCCGAGCACCTCACTGAGATGGCTGGCTGTTGGTGGTAGGGAACCCCAACTCTGTGGAGAGCGTGGGCGCACCCCTAGGTCCCCTACCGCAGCGGCAGCAAACGCTTGTTGAAGTAGGTGAGCGCATGTTGGGAAACGGAAACGCGAGGCAGGTTCATCGCCAACCGCCAAAAGATACATCCCCCCGTGGGGAGAAAGGCCAAGACGTGGCCAAAAAGGATATCAAGCCGGGCTGCAACCTCTAACGTGTTAAGGGGTTTTCGAAATGGGATTTCAACCAGCATAACAGTGCGCAGGGTGAATGGTTTGGGTGCGTGTGTTGGGTTAGATCTCCTCCCTTGGGTTATTTCTCACCGTGAGCTCCGCCCTGTATCAGTGTGCAGGTCCTCCGGTTTGAGGGTGTTTCTTCTTCTAGGGTTTAGGCAGGGTTTAGGGTGGGTTTGGGTCTGCAAAGAAAAACCTAGGGTGGGTGGGCAGTGGGTGGGTCTTTCCAGAGTGAATAAACCCTTTCAAGCTCTCACCGTCAGCTCCGCCCTGTTGGTGGTGCAGCTCCTCCGGGTCCTGCGTCTCCCACGCTAACTGCATGCCCTTACCCCCCCCCGAACACCACACAAACCCCATGCCCCCCTCCCCCCTTGCAACCCCCCATGCAACCCCGGGAGCATCTCACCGTCAGCTCTGCCCTGTGTAGGTGGTGCAGGTCCTCGGGATCCTGCGTCTCCCCCGGGCTCAGCGCGTCCATCACGCCAGTCGCGCCCACGCGCACGCGGCCAAAGCCAGTGACGAGAATCTGTGGAGGAAGACCACGTGTGTGTGTGCGTGCGTGTGTGTGTGTCTGTGTGTGTGTGTGTGTGTGTTGGGCGGGTGAGTGGTTGGGCTCGGCGCGTTCATCACACGGGTCGCGCCCACGCGCATGCGGCCAAAGCCAGTCACGAGAACTTGCGTGCGTGTGTGTGTGTGTGTGTGTGTGTGCTGGGTGGGTGGGTGAGTAGTTGGGCTTAGCGCGTTCACCACACGGGTCGCACCCACGCGCATGCGGCCAAAGCCAGTCACGAGAATCTGTGGAGGAAGACCGTGTGCGTGCGTGCGTGCGTATGCGTGCTTGTGAGTGGTCAGTTGGGCGGGTGGGTGGTCGGTTGGTTGAGCGCAGCGCCAGAACAGCCGAGGATGTGCAAGGCAGAGCAGACAGCAGCTGACACATACGCACACACACACAC
>VFSX01001150.1:0-11368 GCA_016618255.1 Chlamydomonas sp. UWO 241 | reverse complement strand
CAGCCGCCAAACCTGCCGCCCGCATCGCGCAGGAGCACTGCGGCTTCGATGCGTCGCAGCTCATGCGGCGACACATGCGCGTGGATCCGATCGTGTGCGATGCGTCGTTCGAGCGGCGGCTGAAGCAGGCGCGCGAGAACCCAGTGTACAAGCCGTGGCAGCCGTACACAAAGCTGTGAGCTGCAGCTGGGCTGTGAGGCATCCCTCTACCTTGGGTATTTCCTTGTACATCAGACATGACAGGCGCGCGCCGTGGCAGCCGTGGCTACATGAGCTGTGGTCTGCAGCTCAGCTATGGGGCAGCTGTAGGGCTTGCGTGCTTGGCACTGAGCGCCCCTACACCTTGGGCATAAGGCCCCCCCCCCACATTGGACACTATTGAAGCTACAAAGACAGGATGAATCGACATATCATAGGCACTAGCTCATCTAGTTAGCTCACTAGATAGCTCAATAGGTAGCGCGCCAGGCTGCTGCTCGACGGGATCTGTGAAGAACAAACTCAGGCCACAGGCGCCATCAACTCGGCCTTTACTCGGCGCCACCAGCGTATGTCCGAAGGCAGGGATCCGGGGGACGGCGGCCGCAGCTTTGGGTATTCGCGCAGAGCCCGCCAGCTCCACTTATTGCCAATTGCCTCCTGGTATGCGGGGCAGTGTGGGGTTTGGGGTCACACCGCCGCCCACGAGGCGCCATACACTGTCGATTTCAGAGTGTCGCGTAGCCACGGCCAACACGGAGGCGTGTCAGGAGGGGCGGCGAGGGGGCGCAGGTGGCACCCCGAGTTGCTCACTATGGCCACCCAGCATCCGGCAAGCCAGGCGACAGCTGTCGCGTCAGCTGCTGCTCGGCGGCGGCATCGGCATCCCGGGCGGCTTGAGCTCCGGGTGATCCCGCAGCAGCGACAACGTCTCGTCGTACTGCTCCTGCAGGTGCCACGGCAGGCCTGCAGGTGCCAAGGTACATACACAAGCAAGTCAAGGGCGTGCTGGGTTGGTTTCTAGCACAGGTGCAGGCCGAACACTGCGACACAGACACATACAGTGCCAGACACTCTTTCACGCGCGCACACACCTGGCAAGAGGACATGTCGCTGAGCATGTCACACAGCACCAAGCATGCCTGACACGCACTCACGCACGCACACACGGACACACACACACACGCACACACACACACGCACCTGGCCCAGCGTAGACGTCGCTGAACATATCCCCCAGCGGAGGCAGCTCCTCTTTTGCAGCAACGTCCATTGCGTCAAGCACGCCCTGCCGCGCCGTGCGCCGCGCATCCGCCTCCTGCGCATCGCTCCACCAGCCGGCGGCCTGCGTGCGTGCGTATGTGTGTGTGTGCCTCTGCCTCTTGCGCATCGATCCACCATCCGGCGGCCTGCGTGTGTCTGTCTGTCTGTCTGTCTGTCTGTCTGTCTGTCTGTCTGTCTGTCTGTCTGTCTGTCTGTCTGTGCGTGTGTGTGCCTCTGCCTCATGAGCTTCGCTCCACCAGCCAGCAGCCTGCGTGCGTGCGTGCACGTGCGTGTGTGTGTGTGCTTGCATGTCCGGCTGCACACAAAACACCCCAATCGCATTGAGAGGATCGCATCACAGGCCCCGCACCTGCAGCCACGCGCGGAAGCGGGCGACGGGGTCGCGCGCCTTCCACGACCGCATCTCGCTCGATGTGCGGTAGCTGCGGGGTTAAGGCACGTTTCGGGTTAAGGGGTTTAGGGGCAACTCTAGAGGTGTCCCTGACGGTAACATCCATCATCATCATCAGGGGTAAGGTGTTGGGCTTTGGTAGGCAGGCAGCGGTCGCGCGCCTTCCACGACCGCATCTCCCTTGACGTGCGGTACCTGTCGTCAGGGTTGCATTTTCTGAATTCAGCTCCAGGTGTCAGTTCCAGGCTTCAGAGTTTAGGTCCCAGGGTTGAGCAGGCAGCCGCCTCCCACGACCGCATCTCGCTCGATGAGCGGTAGCTTCGTGGCAGGTTCTGGGTTCCAGGCTTAAGGCTTCAGGGTTTTGGTTCCAGCGGCAACGTTTTGGAGTTGAGGAGTCAGGCTTAAGTAGGCATGCGGCTGTAGCGCGCCTCAGCCGCATCTCGCTCGACGTGCGGTAGCTGTGGGGTCGAAGGAGGTTTGAGGCGGGTAATTTAGGGTTTGGGTGGTGTGTGTGCTGGTGGGGTGGGGCCAGGCAGTGTGTGCGTGAACATGTCCCCCAGCATCAAGCACCACCTGACAAACACACGCACACATGCACACATAAACATGCGCGTACGCACACACACACACACACACACATGCACGCACATACAAATACACACACACCTGCACAAGCACACGTGCACAAGCACACACACACACACACACACACGCACGTGCAGGCACCCACCGCATCGAGTCGTCGTTTGTTGAGTGGTGCCCGCTGCGGTGCTTCACCCTTCACCCTTAACCCTAAACCGTAAACTCAACCCTTAACCACAAACCTTAGACTTATCCCCAAACCACACACCGCGTCGAGTCGTCGCTCGTTGAGTGGTGCCCGCTGCGGTACGACATGCACTCGATCAGCACGGGGCGGCAGCCGTCGACCGCGATCTGTGCGGTAAGGGACGCGAGGGGTGTGGGGGCGAGGGAGGCAGGGGAAGACACCGCAATCTGCCGTGAAACCAGTGGGTGGTGTGGGATAAAGGAGAAAGGGGGGGGGTCTGCCATGAAGGAGAAAGGGAGGGGGCGGGGTCTGCCATGGGGAAGGCAAGTGGCGTAGGAAGGGGGAAGGAGAGAGGTGCGGGTCTGACAACACGACCCAGATGGCGAGTGGCACGGTCGCGTACACCAGTAAATGGTGGCGGCCGCAACATCCACCAGCAGGACGGCAACTATAAAGCACTCATTAAAACTGGATTAGGCCAACTATGGACGCCACCATAAATTCCTTGGAAGTTTGGTGTCGGCAGTTTTGGCCAGTTTTGGTCACTGGTTGGGTGGGTGGCCTTTTTGTCTCAGTGCGTTGACAGTTCGTTATTGAATTCAGACCGGCACCCGCCCATCCATGCCTGATGGCGTTATAAATCACGAGCTTCGTTGCCTAAACCCTAAATAGGTGTAAACGTAGGGTGTTGAGTAAACAAAACAAGCCCACCTGTCTCGCCGCCTTAATTGCATTGTACACCGCTCGCGCATCATTGCCGTCCACGCGCACCGAAGGGATGCCAAACGCGGGCCCGCGCGACACGACGCCATCTCCTGGCAGGCACAATGATGGTTGCATCGAGATGTGATGGAAAGCTGACAGCGAGGAGCTCGTTTGTACGTCAGGGTCTGTGCGCAGCTGTCACGGCTTATAACAGTTATACGGCACACAAAAAAATACGGGGGGGGCCATGACACACGCACACGCACACAAACATGCACACGCACACGCACACACACACACACACACACACACACACTCGCCCCGCATCTGCTCGTGCGCTGGCGTGCTGATCGCGTATCCGTTGTTGCGGCACGCAAACACACACACATGCACACACACACACGCACCCACCCACACACTCACCCCGCATCTGCTCGTGCGCCGGCGTGCTGATCGCGTATCCGTTGTTGCGGCACACAAACAAAACAGGCACTCCGAGTGTCGCGGCAAAGTTTAGCGCCGCGTGAGCGTCGCCCTCGCTGCTGGCGCCCTCCCCGAAGAAACACACCGTCACGGTGCGTGCCTGCATGGCCGCGTGTGTGTGTTTGCGTGTGTGTGTGCTTTTGCGTGTGTATGTGTGTGTATGAGAGAGAGAGAGAGTGTGTGTGTGTGTGTGTGTGCGCGTCGCCCTCGCTGCTGGCGCCCTTCCCGAAGAAGCAGACCGTCACGGTGCGCACCTGTGTGCGTGCGTGTGGTTGATTGCGTGTGTGTGTGTGTGATTGCGTGTGTGTGTATGCGTGTGTGTGCGTGCGTGCGCATCGCCTTCGCTGCTGGTGCCCTCCCCAAAGAAACACACCATGTCGGTGTGCGTCTGTGTGTGTGCGTGTGTGTGTGATTGTATGTGTGTGTTTGTGTGTATGCGTGTGTGTGTGTGTGTGTGTGCGTGTGCGTGTTTGCGTGTGTGTGTGCGTGTGTGCGTATTGCCCTCGCTGCTGGCGCCCTCCCCAAAGAAGCAGACCGTCACGGTGCCTGCGTGGTTGTGTGTGTGGTGGTGGTCGATTTGAGGGCCCGCCGGACGCTTTCGACGGGCGTATTCGACTCGTATGTGCGTGCCCTGTGTGTGTGCACGTGCGTGCGTGTGTTTCAAGTGTGTGTGTGTGTGTGTGTGTGTGTGTGTGCATGTGTGTGTGCGCACCACTGATGTCGCCATGGCGACCTCCTCCTACCCCATCCACACAGAGAGAGAGAGAGAGAGAGGGAGAGAGAGAGACGTTCGTTACAGCTCCCATTGCACGGACAACTTGGATTACGGCATCCACAAACCACACACACACACACACACACACACACCTGCTGCAGCTTCATGGCGTATGCCGCCCCGACCGCGTGCGGCATCTGCGTCGCGAGCGGCGACGAAATCGTGTGGAAGTGGAGGTCTCGGCACCCGTAGTGGATCGGCATCTGGCGCCCCTTGCCTGGCTCGTGGCGGTTGCCAAACAGCTGCGTGCGGTGGCGTTCGAATGCGTTCGAATGTCGGTTGGGCCTGGTTGGTTGGTTGGTTGGCGGTTGGTGGTCGATCGTGCGTGGAAGTGGAGGTCGCTGGCACACGTAGTGAAATGGGCGTCTGGCGCCCCTTGCCTGGCTCGTGGCGGTTGCCAAACAGCTGCGTGCAGTGACATTCGAATGCGTCCGAATGTCGGTTGGGCTTTGTGAGATGGTTGGTTGGTGCGGTGGCGGTTGGTGGTCGATAGTGTGTGGAAGTGCAGGTCGCTGGCACCCGTAGTGGATCGGCATCTGGCGCCCCTTGCCTGGCTCGTGGCGGTTGCCAAACAGCTGCGCGCAGTGACGTTCGAATGCGTTTGAATGTCGGTTGGGCCTGGTTGGTTGGTGCGGTGGCGGTTGGTGGCCGATCGTGTGTGGAAGTGCAGGTCGCTGGCACCTGCAGTGGATCGGCATCTGGCTTGTGGCGGTTGCCAAACAGCTGCGTGCAGTGACGTTCAAATGCATTCGAACGTCAGCTAGGCCTGCTTGGTTGGTCGGTGCGGTGGCGGTTGGTGGTCGATCGTGTGTGGAAGTCAGCAAGTCGCTGGCACCCGTAGTGGATGGGCATCTGGAGCCCCTTTTGCCTGGCTCGTGGCGGTTGCCAATCAGCTGCATGCATTGGCATTCGAATGCGTTCGAACGTCGGTTGGGCCTGGTTGGTTGGTGCGGTGGCGGTTGGTGGTCGATCGTGTGTGGAAGTGGAGGTCTCGGCACCCGTAGTGGATCGGCATCTGGCGCCCCTTGCCTGGCTCGTGGCGGTTGCCAAACAGCTGCGCGCAGTGGCGTTCGAATGCGTTCGAATGTCGGTTCGGCCTGGTTGGTTGGTTGTTGCGGTGGCGGTTGGTGGTCGATCGTGTGTGCAAGTGGAGGTCGCTGGCACCCGTAATGAATGGGAATCTGGCGCCCCTTCGTGGCGGTTGCCAAACAGCTGCGTGCAGTAGCGTTCGAACGCATTCGAACGTCGGTTGGGCTTTGTTGCTTGGTCGGTGCGGTGGCGGTTGGCGGTCGATCGTGTGTGGAAGCGGAGGTCGCTGGCACCCGTAGTGGATCGGCATCTGGCGCCCCTTGCCTGGCTCGTGGCGGTTGCCAAACAGCTGCGTGCAGTGGCGTTCGAATTCATTCGAACGTCAGTTGGGCCTTGTTGGTTGGTCGGTGCAGTGGCAGCTGATTGTGTGCAAGTTTAAGACGCTGCCAACCGTAGTGGATGGGCATCTGGCGCCCCTTGCCTGGCTCGTGGCGGTTGCCAAACAGCTGCGTGCTGTGGCGTTTGAATGCGTTCGAACGTCGGTTGGGCTTTGTTGGTTGGTTGTTGCGGTGGCGGTTGGTGGTCGATCGTGTGTGCAAGTGGAGGTCGCTGGCACACGTAGTGGATGGGCATCTGGCTCGTGGTGGTTGCCAAACAGCTGCGCGCAGTGGCGTTCGAATGCGTTTGAACGCCGGTTGGGATGTGTTGGTTGGTTGGTGAGGTGGCGGTTGGTGGTCGATCGTGTGTGGAAATGCTGGTTGCTGGCAACCGTAGTGGATGGGCATCTGGCGCCGCTTGCCCAGTTCATGGCGGTTGCCAAACAGCTGCATGCATGCATTGCGCGTTGTTTCGTCAGGTTCCAGCAGCGCTAACTTAGTAAGTGCATGCTGGTATATCGCACACAAGCGGGCATGCGCACACACACGCACCTCCTGCGCAAACTGCTGCGCCGTGTAGCCTCGCCACAGCAGAACACACACAGAGGCAGCACAGCAGCAGCAGCAGCAGCAGCAGCTGCAAGACACACACACACACACACACCTGGTGTGCAAACTGCTGCAGTGTGTAGCCTCGCCATGGCAGCACACACAGCAGCACACACACAGCAGCAGCAGCAGCAGTGCCAGCTGCAAACACACACACACGCACACCTGGTGCGCAAACTGCTGCAGCGTGTAGCCTCACCACAGCAGCACACACAGAGGCAGCACAGCAGCAGCAGCAGCAGCTGAAAGACACACACACACACACACCTGGTGCGCAAACTGCAGCAGCATGTAGCGTCGCCACAGCAGCACACACACAGAGGCAGCACAGCAGCGGTGGCAGCAGCAGCAGCAGCTGAAAGACACACACACACACACACCTGGTGCGCAAACCGCTGCAGCGTGTAGCCTCACCACAGCAGCACACACAGAGGCAGCACAGCAGCAGCAGCAGCAGCAGCAGCAGCAGCTGCAAGACACACACACACACACATACCTGGTGTGCAAACTGCTGCAGCGTGTAGCCTC
Organism: Chlamydomonas sp. UWO 241; assembly: GCA_016618255.1. Taxonomy (NCBI): domain Eukaryota; kingdom Viridiplantae; phylum Chlorophyta; class Chlorophyceae; order Chlamydomonadales; family Chlamydomonadaceae; genus Chlamydomonas; species Chlamydomonas priscui. The sequence goes on along the minus strand of VFSX01001150.1, from coordinate 4,439 downwards.
GCCACAGCAGCACGCCCTGCTCTCGATACTGCGGTGACAACGTGTGTGTGTGTGTGTGTGTGTGTGCGCGCGTCCCGCCCTGCCCGTACTCGCAGTTTAATCAGACCAGAGCAGTGGTTCTGTCTTCAGGAATTGTATTTTTTTATTTTCTGGTGCCATTTGACTGAAAATCCGGCTCCATGGCTCCCAAATCTGATGGTGTGGATAATAAGGAGACTTCTCGCCCTCTTATCATGGGCTCAGTGATTTCCTTCTCGGCTCTCCACAACCATTTGGCTGTATTCCGGCTGAAATGTGACCTTGAATATAGCCCAACTCAGTGGATTGAAAGTCTGCCCAGCCCATCAGACAAAGCTCGTCTAGAGCTTACAAGTTACCTACATATGAGGACAAATGGTCAACGGGAGGTCAACGGTCAACGCGGTCAAAGCAGAATCCGGCTGTGAAAGAATTAATTAAAAGCCCTGAAAAAGAAATCAATGCTCGAGGTGCTTGCCTGCGCAAACACCTCGTCCTCGGGCTCCAGCGCCGCGGCGGCCGCGACCGCGGTCGCCTCTTCGCCCTGCGATGTGAGGTAGAACGAGAAGCGCCCCTGCCGCTGCGCGTCGTAGAACATGGTGTCCATAGTCTGCGGGGCATGCACGCCGGTGGAGGGGGGAGGGGGGCAGGGGGGGAGAGGTGTGTGTGTTTGTGCATGTGCGTGTGTGTGTGTGCGTGTGTGTGTGTGTGTGTGTGCAGAGAAGCGCCCCTGCCGCTGCGCGTCGTAGAACATGGGGTCCATTGTCTGCGTGGCGGGGGCGCAGCACGCATGGTGGTGTATCCCAGGATTCTTGAATCCCAAAATGTATTGGTCATGATCACGCGTGACTGTTCACAAACTGAAGAGCCGAGACAGCAGCACCGGTGGGGGGAAGGGCAGTGATTTCCTTTTCGGCTGTCCACAGCCATTTGGCTGTATGCCGGCTGAACTTTGACCTTGCACACAGCTCAACCCATCCAGTGGATTTTCAGTCGGACAAGCCCGTCAGACAGAGCACGTCAACAGCTTTCAAACGGCCTGTGTATGAGGGCAAACAGTCAACGGGAGGTCAACGGTCAACGCGGTCAAAGCAAAATCCGGCTGTAGATTAATTAATTAAAAATCCTGTAATGGAAATCACCGGGGAAGGGTGTGTATGTGTGTGTGGCCATGACCACGCGCGACTGTTCACAAACTGGAGCGTTGAGACAGAAGCCCCGGTGGAGGGAAAGGGGGGGAGGGGGGGCGGGGGCTTGGGGGCAGGGGCACACACACCTGTAGATCTTCACAACTCCTCCTTGCCCAGCGGGTGCAGCACACCCACAGCCACACACCCACACACCCAAACACCCACACCCACACACATGCTTACACACACGCGCACACACATACGCCCCCGCCACACACACCTGCAGACAGACCATGGTGCTATACATCTTCACCGCGTCCTCCTTGCCCAGCGACACACACACACACACATACACACACGCTCACCCTACCCACACGCATGCATGCCCCCCCCCCCCCCGCACACACACAATCACGCACGCGCACACACATACGCCACACACACACGCAGCCACACACCTGCAGGCGGGCCATGGTACTATACATCTTCACGGCGTCCTCCTTTCCCAGCGGGTGCGGCAGGACGGCGCCCGGGATCTCGCGCCCTGCCGCATTGAGCGTGCGGTAGATCGGCCGCCGCGTCGCCTCGGTCAGATCCTCGAAGCCGCCGACAAACGACAGCTGGGGTGTTGGGTGGTGGTGGTGGTGGTGTGTGTGTGTGTGTGCACGTGGTGTGTGTGTATGTGTGTGCGCCTGTGTGTGTGTGTGTGTGTGTGTGTTGTATGTGTGTGTGTTGTGTGCGAACATGCATGGCGAGAAAACCCTAGCTTCCCATGCTCCCATGCGCACCTCGGGCGTCAACCGCACATTGCCACCTGGCAGCTCGATTACGGTCTCTGATGTGTCAATGTACGCCACCTCGGCATTAGCGTCGGACGCGAGGCCCCGACGTGCCATGCCGAGCAACACCTCTGGGCGCAGATGTGGTCTAAAAGCGCTACAGAGGGCATGCCCTGCGCGTGCTGCGGGACTCATGGCTGCGGGAATGCGGTATCGAGCCTACCTCGGCTGCGTGCGGGCCTCCCTAGATGGCTTATTCTGGCATACATACTCCCCCACCCACTCTGAGCTCTCATCTCTCGTATTATTTGCACGGCGTGGCGTATACATACTTCTTAGTGTTACTTCGGGTACTTCTGTTTAGCGTCTGGTCCAAGGACTCGACGGGTGGCCAAGTTCCCTTATGTTGGGCTTCCCCTATCTGAGTTCCTTTGACCAGTGATCATACACAGTCTGCTCACTTTCATGGCCATGGCACCCGACTGCTAGCGGCCCGCGGTGAGGGGTGGCCTCTTCTCGACAGCGCCATTATAAAGTCCTCGCCTCGCGCCACCTTGTCCCAGCAGCTCACCGAGCGACACACCCTCGCGACCGAACACACAGCCGACACACGCCCCCACCGCACACAACGCACAGGCTATAGAGCACCATCGCCACAACGACCGAATATAGGCACTCGGGGTGGAGGTCTTTCGCGGCCGCACGCGCCTACCTGGCCGTGCGTCAGCGACCACAACTCGACTGCTAAGCGCACACACAACACACACACATGGTCACTAACGCCATCACACGCTAGACGCACTCGCAAACCAGCACCGTACGGCAGAGCCGTCACATAGCATGGACTGAACTGACCAGGATCCTCGGTCCAGGACGGGGGTGCAGACGCTGCACCGCTGTGATGCGGGGCGTCGCGCCCGCCCACAATGGTCTGGTGCTGGGGACGAGTCTGGGCCAGTTCAGGTGCGACCCCCACAGTGGCGGCAACGAGAAGTCGTGGCGCAAGTGGCGGGTGTGTGCGGCGGGTGTTGTCTGTGGTTGTGGCTAGGGGGCTGTCTGCCAGATCCTGCAAGGCGGCGGACGGTGACTCTCTGTGGGTGGCATCCGAGCACGCAGACCTGTGCTCAGTGTATTGGCATTGTCCGATCATCGCGGGGACAACACACACACGACACACACATATCCCCCAGCCACCACGCACACCCCCCCAGCCCACGACCATAGACACACGCCTGACACAACACAGGGCGGCATCTAACATCTTGCGATGTGGACGGAACGAAGATATCGCGAGCCGGGCCGGCGCCGCCGGCGATACGGTCGGGGCAGACCTCTCTGCACCTAGGCATCATGATCCTCGGCGTGTGCGCACCCCTCGCCCCGCCTACACACTCAGCTGCTGATAAAGCGCATCGACCATGCGACAGCACCAGCAGCGCTTTGAGTCAGCATTGCCATTGGAAAGGACGCAGCGCCGGCGCCGCCGAACGTCAACTATATCTACATATATCCCACACACACACACACACACACATACACACACACACACACAGGCGGTCTACATCTCCATTGGAAAGGACGCTGCTGCACTGCTTGTGGCCCCTCTTCACTCTCACTCGCACGCGCAGGCTCGCTCTCATTCTCTCACTCGCTCTCACTCTCACACTCACTCTCACTCAAACACACAGAGAGAGAGATATCGTTACAGAGAACTCTGCACGGCAGACCTAGATAGGCTGTTTCTAGTCATCAATTGAGGAGATTCCGTTTGAAGGCGGGAGACCAACCGTGCGCCAGCAAGGGGGTGAACAACCTCATTCATAAAGCAGTGGGGGAAAGGGGCAGTGGCGGGTCATTGACGGCTGTGTTTGTCAATCCGCCTCGACTGAGTTTAAACTAGTGTCGGTAGAAGGACTTCCACAGTTGTGGAAATCATGCTAAGATGATCCACTCGGTGGTGACTCGCTCGGCGAACTCGGGGCGCTCGGGGATGTCGCGTGTGAAGTTGAAGAGATTGATGTTTGCGAGGGCGTAGAACGTGACGGAGTAAGCGCAAAAGTCACCGGCGCGAGCCGGGAGAAGGTGATGGCGCCGCCGGCATAGAGCGTAGCCGTGGTCCGACAGCAGTAGTTCGTCCCAGTGAAGGCAGTGGGAGGGGAGGCAGCGGATGGTAGTCGGAGGGAGAGGGTGGGGCGGGGGAGGGTTAGGAGGGGCGGGGCACAGGATGGGTGGGGTGCAGTGGGGATGGAGGGGTGGAAGACAGGAGAAGGGAGGGAGAGGGGAGAGAGGAGGGAGCCACACTGTGGCCCGGCCACATGACGCATACATAGGCGCTGGTAGCATGGGGGGGGGGTGCATGGGGTGCATGTGCGCGCATGGGGCGCATGGGAGGGGCAACTCCATGTGACGAGCATGTGGGTGTATGGAGGTCGACGGGGCGGCAGTGGGATAAGCGGTGGGTCTCTTGAGGTTGGGCGTGGGGTCGAATGAACGACTGGGCAGTGGGCGGTGG
>VFSX01000774.1:5000-40970 GCA_016618255.1 Chlamydomonas sp. UWO 241 | reverse complement strand
GCCTGAGGCGGTCGGGGATGACGCCTGAGGCGGCGCCTGAGGCGGTCGGCGGTGCGCCTCAGGCGGTCACGGAGCGCCTAGGGTGCCGCCTGATTCGCACAATTCAAGGCGTTGCCTCAGGCGTTGGGAATGTGGTAGGGCCATGCAACGCTTGCCCTGGGGCTCCATCTGCACGCACGCCTCGCATGCACCAGCACCGCCCCGTCAAACGCGGGCATCAGGGGGTGCCAGAGGTGCTTGCCCTCCCCCGCGCGAGCACGCACGCCTCCTACCACATCCCCAAAGCCGGAGGCGGCGCCTCGAGCGGCGCTTTCACTTGCGCAGATCAGGCGGCGCCTCGGGCGCGCCGAGACCGCCGGAGATGCACATCCGACCGCCGAAGGCGTCGCCTCGGGCGCCACTTTAGGCGACTACCACCGCCTGAGGCACACCCGGAACGCCTCAGGTGTTATGACCACCTTGACTTGCGCGGCTCAGACGTTGGGGCTGTTGTAGGACTCGCACGCCCCACGCACCAGCACCGCCCCGTCGAACGCGGACAGCTGCTGCATCGTGTCGACCACAAACCAGTCGAGCGTCGGTGCCGGGGTGCGCCCGTCGCTCGGCCGCCCGTCGGTGGCCCCCGTCTCGGCCTTCTGCCACTGACGCTGCGACTCGGACGCCAGCCCGCGCGCCTGCGTGCGCGCGTGTAGAAGTCAGTAACAAGTCGGTTACAAAGTTGTTCAGTCAGTGGCATGTTACAGACAGTGGCAGCTGCAACACGCAGCCGCGGCGGTCTGACGCGCGCCCGGTGGCCCTGCCGGCAGCCCGCTGACCTGCGTGTACTGCCCAGCGTTGCCGGGGATGAACAGCACCGGCACGTTCGGGGGTCCCCAGTGGCCTGCGCGTGCGCGCGTGGCAGCGGGCAGGGACGCATGTTGGGTCTGGCAGCGCAGGAATCCACTGTTCTCCTGCATCAGAGCTGGACAGCCAGGCCCCATCTGTGGCACCGGCAGGCAGCGATGGCGGCCACGTTCTCAGCATAACAAGCGAGATTGCTCAGCTTGCTGCAGCTGCACGCAGCACGCTGCTCCCAGAAGATGCAGCAGTGAAAGGATGGCAGCGGACGGGGACGCGTGTTGGGTCTGGCAGCGTGGCGCTTGGGGCCGGTGCCATGCACGCGTGTCGCTTGCATGCATGCGTGCGTGTGTGCTCCCCATGCACATGTGTCGCCGTGCCTCACCATACACCACGCTAGGCCCCCGATCCCGGAACAGCAGCAGCCTGTAGCCCACGTCAGCGGGCAGCAGCGGCGAGCTCTGTACGAAGTAGTCGTTGTAATTGTAGGTCATCTCGCACATTGGCGACGCGGCCTGCGTCGCGCGCCATGTTATCCCCGCCCAGGCGCATAGGCCCAGGAACGCGCATGTCGCCACGCACAGAGACGTGGAACCGAGTCGCATGGGGCTCAATGGAGGCCTACCCGTCCCAAGGAGATGAAAAGTGGTTTAAAATACAGATCTGTAGGCATCCACACTCAGGCATCCACACTACAACCTTGTAATCGGCTTATCACTGTAGAGTAGTAGATAGTCAGGGGGCTGTGTGTGATTAGGTGTGGATTAAGGTGAGACCTGGAGACCGAAATCGAAGGTGCTCTTTAGGCAGCACCGCAGGTTGTGTGCACCTCCCCGACTCGGCAAACAGCCTTTATTAAACCCGACCATAGCCTTTTCAGGTCTTGTGTTTTACGCAGGGACTAGGCGCTCCCCTTGTGTTACGCTTTCGACGACAACTTGCAATACCAGACTTGGAGACCGGGGGGGGCAGTGATTCCCCTGCGAGCCGTATACCGCTCCGAGCCGGATTTCCCATTTCCCAGAAAACCACCCCACACTTAGTGGGAGAGAGCGTACAGCGGTGCGTTGGAAAGCTCGTGCCGAGAACAGCACAACGGCATGCGTTGCATGAATACCCGCTGTGTATTGTGCCTGGTATCAGCGGTCAAAGTTGTTGGGGCCGGCAAAACACAAATTACTAAAATCGTTCCCAGGGACCACGGGGGGGGGGGGCAGAATGATTTTTCTCAGACCCTATCAGGGGGGGGGGCAGGTAGCCTTATTTTCGGCCCATCCTCAAAAACTTCTCCGTTTGACACCGGACCGGCGCTATGCCCTTCTCCTCTTAGAGTTACATCCATATCAACCCCTTACAAAACGGGCCGCGCGGGGGGGTCCCCCCCCCCCAGGGTATTTTTAAAGAAAATTATGTCACTTTTGGATCTGACCTTCGTTCGACATGGGAGTGGGCACGTTGGATTCCCCTCATGAAGAGGAGTCCGAATCCACCCTCAGATCTCACACACACCACAGTATGTATTGCAGGGGTGTGGGGGTGCGAGGGGGTCCCACACCGGGCAGTTGGTGTGGACCACTGGTTCACACCCCCTGGGGGGCAGGATGCTCTGCAGACCTCCGATTGGTCTGGAAGTTGGCGCGCTGGATTCGTCTGACAACACAGATGCCAAATACATGGTCGTTTGTGTGTGTCATTAGTTGGGAGGGCGTGGAAGGGGCCTGGGAGTGTGGGGCTGTACCGGAGCACGTGGCCGCCTCCTGATGCCAGTTTCAGGAGTAGGATTGAGTTGCACCGTCACCCACTGAAACCACAGCAAGAGGATGATGCGGCGAAGCTGCCCACCAAGTTTTAGCTACAACAGATAAGGCCAGGGTGTACTTGGGGGGGGGTCCCACCCCAGGGGACTTTTTAGAAAAAATGGAGGATGGGGTTTGAAAACTATTATTCTGCCCCCCCCCCTGGACCCTATCATCCCTTTTTTTTGAAAAGTCCCCTGGGGGGGGACCCCCCCCCCCCCAAGTACACCCAGGCCTTATCTGTTGGAGTTGAAACTTGGTGGGCAGCTTCGCAACATCATCCTCTTGCTATGGCTTCTGTGTGTGCCTGTGCAACTCAATTTTATACCAGAAACGGGCCTCAGGAGGCGGCCACGCCCCACACTCCAAGGTCCCTTCCACGCCCCCCAACTAATGAACCACACAAACGACCATGTATTTGGCATCTGTGTTGTCAGACGAATCCAGCGCGCCAACTTCCAGACCAATCGGAGGTCTGCAGAGCATCCTGCCCCCCAGGGGGTGTGAACCAGTGGTCCACACCAACTGCCCGGTGTGGGACCCCCTCGCACCCCCACACCCCTGCAATACATACTGTGGTGTGTGTGAGATCTGAGGGTGCATTCGGACTCCTCGTGATGAGGGGAATCCAACACGCCCCATCCCATGTCGAACGAAGGTAAGGTCCAAAAGTTACATTTTTTTTTAAATGCCCTGGGAGGGGACCCCACACACGGTCCGTTGTGTTAGAGGTGGATATGGATGTATTCAAAGAGGGGAAGGGCATGGCGCCGGTCCGATGTCAAATGGAAAAGTGTTTTATGATGGGGTCGGAAATCAGGCTGACTGCCCCCCCCCCTGCTTGGAGCGCTGTGTATTTTCTGCCTGCAGGTTGGACCTTATTGGAAGCTGCTACCTACAAGCCCAGCTATGCCATCTCGAGGACGGCTCCAACTTGAAGCTTCAACTTCTGGCACTAGCTGGGCTAGACTCTCCACCTTTGCCGTTACCCCACCTTCACCATTCCCCTGCTCCGGCCGCCCCGGCACCCAAATGGGTGCCGGGGGTGGCCAGCGCGCTCTGCGCAAATCACAGCGTACGTGCGTGCGCGGCCAGGGTGTGAGAGAGCCCCAGCCCCAGTCATTGTGTGGCAGCAGCAGCGCACTCAACACTGCAGCTGCATAACATCCATGCTCCAGGTGCCCGGGATGAGAGAGAAGCAGGAGCGGGCAACGCGCGCTGCGGAGCGCAGGCATTGGTTGGACGGGAGGGTGGGGGAGAGCCGTCTTGGCAGGAGCACAGCGCAGCACGCTCAATGCTGTGTTCATGCCCCAGGTTGTCCCTACGTAACTAGGTAGGGAGAGGAGCAGGGTAGAGCAACGCGTGCAGCGTGTGTGAGGGGCTCACGGCTGCTCGTCAGCACACAGCTCCCACCTGCCATGCCGCTGCTGGCAGGCGGGGGGCCTGTCAGTGGCGCTCGCCCGCCTATCATTCACTGCTTCTGGTGGCAGAAGCAGGCAAGCAGCGCCTGGGGCAGGGCTGAGGGTGAGTGATTCGAAATACACAATCGGCAGCTCACACAAAACTCTCTGGAAGGCAGCAGCAGCTCACAGGGGCGGTCAATGGGTAGTTAAATACCACGCTGAAGCGCGTCAGGGTCACGCAGTGCTCTGACTTGGCGCTGTGCCGACACAGAATGCGCCTCCACTGACGCCAGAACCTAGACGACGATGTGGTCGCTGTATGGCAGTGAGAGAGGGCGTGAGTGTTAGGATCAACACCTGAGATGTTTGGAAACATCTCAGGTGTCGACCCCTTGAACCCTAAAGCGGGACCCTAACTCACCCTGGGAGCCTCCAACCTCAAAACACAGCTGCTCACACGTTTGCTGACGGGCGTTGAGCTCACGCTCCAGGTGCTTCATGTACTCTTTAGCCCTGCACCCTGACCCCACCCTGCCCTCACCACTCCCACTCCCTGCTCCACGGGTGCCCTCGTGCTGGCTGGCAGACGCAAAGCTTGCGTGCCAGGTGCAACCCCGAACCCTGGACCCTGTAACTGCACCCTGTCCGGATCCTTACCCACCGCTGCAGGTGCTCACGGGCTGGCTGACCGACGTTGAGCTCGCGTGCCAGGCGCGCGGGCGCGGCGGAGATGGGGCTGCACCCGTGGCACGTCAAGGTGCGTGTGTGTGCGTGCGGCAGGAGGGGGGGTCCCGGGGCTCGGCATGCAAGCTGAGGTCCGCGATGTGCGAACACACACTGTTTACACACGCAGCACACTCACACGCGTGCGTGTGCATCCTCGCAGGACGTGAGGCTGGCGCTTGAGCGCGTGTCTGCGTGCGAGCACATGTACGCCGCATGCGACTGTGCAGCCGCAGCAGGGGAGCTCCCCTCGAGGCGCGTGTGGCGGGCGGGGCATGATTACGGGCGCAGGTTGCTGGGATTTGTTTCAGGAGCTGGTGGCGCAGACTGGTAGCTACAAGTAGAGGGCACGCAGCGTACGTCTAGGCCTTAAATTCACATCCCGGGGTCCTCCGGATGTGCATGTGTAAACCCTGTAAAAACACGCAGCGTACCGGCATGCAATGACCACGAGGATTGCACATGGCTCAGCAGCGCCTGGCCGATAGATGCGCCGCCAATGTGCACGGTGCCATCAACGCCACAAGCTTGGTGTTTGGACCTAGCTTTTCAAAAGTTGCTGTGCTCCGCAGGCAGGGGTGTCAACAATAACATCAACACCGACCAGTCATCGGCCCTACTCCTCTCTTCCCTTTCCCTGTCGCGCGGCAATTGCAGACTCGTGTGCACAAACGGTGCCCCTGCGGTCATCTCATACGGTACGTATGACGGGACAGCCAGATCCCCACTGCTAGGCGACAACAGCAAAGCTGTGAACACTTGTGTGCTGCACCCCACCCCACCCGCCATGTGCAGCTGCCTACATCCCCACCCCATATCGGTGCTGTCTGACTAGCACGGTGATGTCAGCGCCAAGGCCTCCTTCCTCCGTACTCGAGGCATGTCGTATGTCATCAAAAGAAAGACAGGTTACTGTATGCCCGTATCTGCAGTTATGTCTGGAAGCCAAGCAGGGAGGGCGCCTTTTGTCATGATGCAATGCCAAAGCGCAGTCTTGAGTGTTGTGATTCAGCAAAGCTGATGCCGCAGCCCCAGGCTATCCCCTTGGGTGCGTCATCCCAGTAGCGCGTCCGTGCCATCTGTGCTTTTCGAAATACTGAGTGAGTACCCGAGAAGCTGGATTGTGCAGCCTCTCATAACGAGTCTGCTGGCCACCCGCGGGTCAGCCAGACCATCCAGGAGATTTGCGGCACATCCATTCCCGTGCGAGAGGGCAGTATACGCAAAGACACAGTCGCTCGCACGGCTGCGCAGCTGTGGGCTGCCGGCACTGATGACGCTGCAAAGTGAGCTCGCATCGATTGTCTGCCCGCTCAAGCGCAAGCTGGCCAGCTGCGTGCAGCCGCTCAAGGGAGTCAGATCAGTCACAGCGTGGCACTCCCTCAAGTCGAAGCTCCGCAGGCTCGCCATGGTGCCAAGGGGCGTCAGATCAGACACACATCGCAGCTGCTGGTGTCCTGGCTCTGCAGTTTTTTCAGGGAAGTTAGGGGTGCCAGGTCAGACACCTTCATGCAGTAGCTTATGCCGAGGCTCTCCAGCTTCGTCATGGCCCCGAGTCGCATGAGGTCAGGCATAGCTCCTCTGAGTGGCGCATCATCGGACACTTGGTCACAATCAACCTTGAGGCTCCGCAGGTTGACCATGGCCCCGAGAGACGCCAAATCAGACGCATCCTTGCAGTTGCTAAAGTCGAGGCTCTGCAGGTTCACCAAGGCTCCAAGGGGCGCCAGATCCGACACACTGCAGTATGTCAAGTCGAGGCTCTGCAGGTTTCCCAGGGCTGAGAGGGGTGACAGATCAGTTACAGCTTCGCACATGGCCATGCTGAGACTCTGCAGCTTCATCAGAGCTGTGAGTGGGGCCAGATCAGACACATTCTCGCACTCGCTCACGTCGAGGCTCTGCAGTTTTGCCATGGCCCCGAAAGGAGCCAGGTCAGACACATGGCAGCCGTTCATGCTGAGACGCTGCAGGTTCACCAAGGCTCCTAACGGCGCCAGCGCGGACACACGACAGCTGTTAATGTTGAGGCTGTGCAGGTTCGCCAGGGCTCCTAGCGGCGCCAGGTCATAGCCAGACACGGCTGTGACCTGGCAACCTGAACCGGTTATGTCGAGACTCTGCAGGTTCACCAGGGCTGCTAGGGGAACCAGGTTGGGCAGATAGGCGCATTTGGTCAGCAGCAGGCTCCGCAACTGGGTGCCGGCTGTCAGTGCGGAGATGTCCGTAATGCTCGAAAACAATGACCAACCCTCGCATCCAAACGGTCTCGACTCATATGCTCGAATGGCCAGATCCTCCAGCTTGCTGCATGCAGACAGCAGCGCAGCCATCTCCCATGGTAGAGCGGTGGTCGTGACTGGTAGCTCCAGGCTGAGGTGTGTTGAGCCAGGGAGAGGCGATGGCGATGGCCTCGTAGCCTGAGGGACTGTCGATCGCAGCCTTGCCCTGCAATTGGTGGCAGCATGCAGGGCGTTGCTCAGCGGTGGTTGTGGCAGAAGGAGGCGGGCGCATCCCACAACACGCACGCATGCTAGCAGTGCACGCAGCCATGCGCAGACTGCACACACACACACACACACACACACACACACACACACCACCACCCTGATGAGGCATGAGGCGTGTTCACGCATGGTGCGAGTGCACGCGTGGCGCACGCGTTGTTTTTTCCATGCGCGGCTGAACCACCCACCAGGTGCAGGCGCAGCGACTGCAGGCGAGAGAAGGGGGCGCCGGGCTGGGGCTGCGCGACAAGCATGCCTCGCAGGCACGCCATCGAGAGCAGCGTCAGGGTGTGCATGTCGCAAAGGCGAGCGCAGGTGTCGGAGGAAGTGACGAAGTGTCGCCCTGCCCCTCCTCCACGCTGCCTGCATGCGCGTCCACTGCGGCGCACATGGTCGCGCAGCACCGGCGCAGCGCGCGCCTGTCGTCGGTGGAAAGGCGGGCCCACAGCTCACGGAGCACGAATGAGTGGTCGAAGGGCGATAGTAGCACTGCATCCTCGTGCTGCATTGTGCCTGTTGTACTGCTCGTGTGCTTGCGACAGACTGCGATCCCGGCGTTTGTTTGGAGGACTGAGGGACGGTCGATCTGTAACGAATGCAGGCGGGGAAGTGGTAGCGAAGGTGGGTCCTGGTGTGGGGAGGTTGAAGTTGGGGGTGTAAATGAGCGGCGTACGCGTGCACCTTTCAGAATCTGCAGCTGGGTACCTTCGGGCGCCTGTGCACAGCTTGAGATGAACAGTCAGATGTGGACATCTGCGTCAAGTGAACTGCTCTCTTCCGCCTGCTGCCTCGGTGGAGCCGCGCTGCACAGCGTCTGGCGACTGCCAGGTGTGTGCCTTTAAATTTGATGGGGGGGACTGGTGTACAGCTCGCTTGGGAAGGGGCCTTGTCTTCCGGTGTGCGTGGTGAGCTGATTGCCCAACTTGTTATAGCCCAACTGGTTATAGCCCAACTTGTTATGGGTGACCCTGTGCCCAAATTGTTATAGGTGACCCTGAAGTACGCTGGTATGGACCTGCCCATGAATCACGAGTTTAAATATCTGGGCATGCTTTTTGGGAGCCGTCGGGCAAAAGGCGCGGGGCTGGAGCAGAGGCAGGGGGCGGGCCAGCGTGCACGCTTCGCCCTGGCGCGCAGATACGATGCCATGGGCCTCCACAACGTGAGAGTAAAGGCGCACCTGTTCAACGCACTGTTGCGACCTGTAATTAACTACGGGTGCAAGATCTGGGGCCCAGGGTTGATGGCGGAGGCGGGCATGGGGGTACAGGGGATCTTCTCGGGGGCAGCCGACAAGTGGGGGGTGGCTGGAGGGGACGGGGGCTCCTCCAAGGCGGCGCGCCGCCAGTGGCGCGCCATGGAAGCCCTGCACTTGCAATCTGTGCGCGAGGCCCTCCGTATTCGCAGATGTGGGCAACAGCTATCGCTGCTGGCGACGGAGGTGGGCTGGTGACCGCTGTCGACCGACTGGCTGCGGCAGGCGGCGCGCTTCTGGGCGAAAGCGCTACGGCGGCCAGATGGCGATCTGCTGAGGGCGGCAATGCGGGAGAGCTGGGAGCTAGCGGCGGGTGGCGTGCGAGAGAGCTGGGTGGCACAGCTGAGCGAGTGCCTCAGCACAGTGGGGCACACGCTGGTGTGGGGCCAGGAGGCGGGGGGCATCGCCCGCCTGCTAGAGACAGCAGCGGCGGGTTGGCTGGCATCAGAGACCAGCACAACAGAGCTGCCAGAGGACGCCAACCAGCTCAGCGTCGTCCGCTCAGTGCCTGACTCATGGCCACACCGCTTCAAGATGCTTACTTACTTGCGGTGGATGGCGGACGACTGTGGCGGCGCACCAATGCTCTGGACGGGGCTGAACAGCGCCGCCCAGATCACGACACTCGCACGCTTTAGAATGGGGCTGCATGAACTGCAGATAGAGAAGGGGCGCCACACGGCGCAGGCAGAGCCACGCAGCCAGAGGCTCTGTCGCCTTTGTGGCATGCGGGAGGATGAGGCACACGTGATTTTTGAGTGTCCAGCGTATACGGAGACACGCGTACAGTTCCACACCCTTTTCCTGAGCGTCTCTGGGGACGATAAAGGCTTGGATGCGAAGATGCGGGCGTTTATGAACCCCAGCCCGGGGCTACTTTACCCTTGTTTTGGGCGTGACATGGCCAATTTTCTGGTCTCGTGCCTTGATATTCGTAACACAAGCCTGGAGATGGTAGAGGATCGGGAGCAATAATTGACCTGAAGCGAACGATGTTTTGAATTAGGAGTCAATGAGGCAGCCACGATAGTGGCGGGGACCCAAGCGTGGGTTCCCGAGGAGCTGCGGTGGACTGTGCCGTTTGCAGTGCACCGCAGCTGGCGCACCTGAGACATGCCCACGCTGGGTCTCACACGTGAAAGCTGCCTCAAAGATGACGACCTCAAAACGGAGTATGCAGAAAGAACATATTTATCCGCTATAACCGGGGGGGCAAGCTTGCTCTCTAACCTATTACCAAATCCCACACTGTTGGTCACTACTGACCGCCTTTTCCAGCCCCTTTTTAGGTAGTTAGGCTAAGGGATGTGCCCCTCACCGAGTCCTTCTGTGCCTCCCCCCTACAGCAGGGGGGGGGTCTGCGACACGTCCAATGTCGTGCTCGGTGCAACAACAAGGGGTCAGCTTTTGCTCAGAGCCGGGTAAAGGGTAACAGGTTGAGAATCCTGTGAATGATGGTTGAAATCCCAGTTAGAAAACCTTTAACACGTTAGAGGTTGCGGCCCGGCTTGATATCCTTTTTGGCCACGTCTTGGCCTTTCTCTTCATAGGGGGATGTTCTTTTGGCGATTGGCGATGAACCTGCCTTGCGTTTCCGTTTCCCAACATGCGCTCACCTACTTCAACAAGCGTTTGCTGCCGCTGCGGTAGGGGACCTAGGGGTGCGCCAACGCTCTTTACAGAGTTGGGGTTCCCTACCACCAACAGCCAGCCATCTCAGTAAGGTGCTCGGGCCATACGCGCCGAGCACGGTCTTATACGCCTTTAGAGGTGTCCCTGACTGTAACATCCATCATAGCAGCGAGTTCACCGCTCCGATCAAACGCACGCTGTCGGCAGTAGTTCCAAAAATTAGGTAGCGCCCAGGGTCTAAGCGCTCGCGTGTACGCTTTCGACGACGACAACAACTAATCGTCCTTACGTGGTCCCTTTCACCACTGGCTGTTGGATCCCACGCGCGCCAAGCTCTGCGGATGTGAGCACGCCTGCCCCAAGCGCAAGACTGGGGGTCAGCTCTGGGCCAGATCTTGCCCATGCCATGCACGAGGTGCCATGCACGAGCCTGCCTGGCTTGCAGCCTGCTATTCCATGCTGTGCATGCACGGACCGCCCAGAGACTGGAGATCTGCATGCACCGCTATGCAGCACCATGCACTCACGACCCGACCGCCATGCATGCCCCCCTCTGCCTGCATGCACCAGCCAGCGCCACACACACAATGGCCAATGCATTCTCCGATTCGGTGATAAGCGAGCTGGTGCGCAAGCTTGGTGGGACGTTTGAAGAACAGGCGTGGGCAGAGAGGGCGCTGGAGGAAATGTGTGATGATGGGAGTCCAGATGTTCTGGCCGCCATAGACACTGCGTGTGTCATCCCTGCTCTGGTGAAGCTCCTTGGGTCTGTACCTCCAGCTGGCATGCAGGAGAGGGCAGCAGGAGCGCTGTGGAGCCTGGCTGACAGCGAAGAGTTTGTGGTCACCATCGCTGCTGCTGGTGCCATCCCTCCGCTGGTGCAGCTGCTGGGGCCGGGCTCTCTCGCTGGCGTGCAGGAGAATGCAGCAGGGACACTGTGGGCTCTGGCTCGGATTGATGAGAATGCAGTCACGATCGCTGCAGCTGGTGCCATCCCTTCACTAGTGCAGCTGCTGGGGCTCGGCTCTCCGGCTGACGTGCAGGAGAATGCAGCAGGAGCACTTGCAAACCTCGCTCACAACAACGAGAACGCAACCACAATCGCAGCTGCCGGCGCCATCCCACCGCTGGTGCGGCTGCTGGGGCTTCGGTCTCCTGAAGATGTGAAGCACAGGGCAGCAGAGGCGCTTTGGAGCCTCGCTTGTTACAGTTACAGTTACAGTTACATCGGCTTTCCAGCAAAGACTACCTCTAGTCCTAGTACCACCGCCTAGACCCAAGTCCAGTTCTGGCCCTAACAATTACTTGTGAAGGGCGGTAGCCAACAGCCGGCTGCCTGCCAACGTGTAGTCCCAGAGCAAAAAGGAGAGCTATTGTGCGACGCCTCCAAAATAGGTCCTAACTGCTTCTAGGGGATAGGGGGTCAAGTGGCGCTTGCCAATCTACTTGACCGCCGTGGTGGAGGGGCCGGCGCCTGAGGGGCAGCCGGACCGTACACCACGGCTCTCCACCCGACCCTATCCTGAGCACGCTCAAATGCCGTGTCCGAAAAAGTCTTCCAATCAGAACGAGTGCCACTAGTTTCGCCTAGCTGCTGAATCAGTAGCTTAAGAAAATAGTGTCGGGAGGAGGCTGGAGGCCGGCCTTGCTGCCGAGCCACATCCATTGTGCAGTCAAAAGTCGTACGAGGAAGACGAGAAGCCGGCATGCGCATCACATGGCCTAGCCACTGCATTGATCGCTTTGCCACAAGGCTCTCAATTGGCTCAGTGTCGCACGCCTGCCGAATATAAGTTAATCTGTGCCGGTCGACCAGGCGCACACCCAGAATGCGACGAAGGCAGTTAGAGTGGGCAACCTCCAATCGAGTCAGTTGTGTTTTAGTAGGGGCCCATGTTTCGCAGCCGTACAGAAAGTGGGGCAGCACGAAAGTGTTGTAAACCCGCATCTTAGACTGCACTTGCATCTTCTTGCTGGCCCAAATCTTATCAAAAGACGCAAACACGCCCAGCGCGCGACCGACACGCACACCGATCTCCTTTTCCACACCACCACTCTGGGTTATCCAACTCCCTAGATACTTAAATGCAGAGACGGTCTTCACTTCACCACCAGTCAGCGCAAACGTGGGCAGATCCGCATCAAAATCTGCTGGCAAAATCATCACTTCTGTCTTGGCGGCGTTGATTTGCATGCCAAAGCTGGAGGACACTTTGTCAAGGATTTTCAGCATAAGCGCCAACTGAGCTGGTTCATGCGAGAACAAACAGAAATCGTCGGCATACATCAGCATTACTATGCGCTCAACCGACGACGACAACACAGAGCCGCCGGCTCGGGTCACGACTGACACGCCAGCCCCCTCTGGCATCATGTCTAGCGCCTTTTTCACTATGTGGTCAATAAAACATTGAACAACACAGGAGCAATGACGCACCCCTGTCGCACACCAGACGACACGGGGAATTCGTGCCCGATTTTCCCAGCCAGCCGCACGGCAGCTGCGGTGTTGGTGTGAAGATCCTCCAACAGATCAATAATGTGCGGATGAACACTATATAATCTAAGGACTCTCCACAGTGCCGCACGGTTTATGCAATCGTAAGCTTTAGAATAGTCGACAAATGCCACAGCCATGCATTGTTTGTATTCGGGATGTGCCGCGCTCAGCGAGCGCTGAGTAAAAATCGCATCAACAGTGCCTCTGCTTTTTCTGAAACCACACTGAGCCTCATGCAACTGACCATCAACCTGCGTGGAGACGCGGTGCAGAAGTATGGCAGCCTCGCTTGGGTCGCTGAAAATGCAGTCGCCGTCGCTGCAGCTGGTGCTATCCCTGCGCTGGTGCGGCTTGTGGCGCCTGGTGGCTCTGACGCCAAGACAAAATCAGATGCGGCTGGAGCACTGAAGGCACTCGCTGTCGCAGTCAGCCCTGACGAGCTGCGGGAGATGGTGGAGATGATGGAGGGCCTGGGAATGGGCACCCCCAGGTGACGTGAATGTGCGGCACCCACAACCTCCGGCGCCGAGCTTCTCTATGTGGCACGTCAGCCCACGGCGGCCGCATCAACGGCGATGGGCCCGCGACGCAGGCGGCGGTGGTGGGCCTGCGGCGCGGCGATGGTGTGCACCCGCCGGTGGTGGGCACGCACGCGGTGGCGAGCACGCACACGGTGGCGAGCACGCGCCAGTGGTGGGCACGGGCCGGTAGCGAGCACGCACGCGGTGATGGGCACGCACGCGGTTGTGGGCACGCACGCGGTGGTGGGCACACACGCGGTGGCGAGCGCGGGCGCGCTGAAGCTGCTCGCCTCAGCCTAGTTGCTGGAAGCAGCGGCGGCGGGAGGGGGTGGGTGGGCAAGGAGAGGAGGAGGGGCGGATCGCGTGTACCTGGGGCTGGGGGTGACCGACCGCAACGCACTGAACCATCATGCACGTGTGTGTCAGCACGGCCTGTGTTTGTGCCCCCTAGATACGGACTTGCAATGAGCACACACACACACGCACACACACACATGTTGAGGGTTGTGTGTTTGCGTGGTCACATGGGGGCCATGTTGTAGCAACCGAGGAGTCTGGGGCAGGCGGTCGGCTGAACCGCACGCGCTGGCTAGAGAGGGCGCACGCGCTGCGGTACACAGCCTCCTGTGCACCGAAGTAAACCCACAGACACTCAAGCGCGCTGGTGGCCGACGGTACTGCACCAGCTGGTGGCATCAATCATCGCAGCCCAACCAGCGAGTCGCTGGTGTCCAGTCACTGAGACGCCCAGTGGGCCAGCTGCCCCATGCATTGGCGACCACAGCCCACAGCCCACAGCCCACAGCCCACAGCCCACAGCCCACAGCCCACAGCCCTTGAAAGACTGGTTGCAACTGCTCAACGGTAAGTGGTGCGCAACAATCTTGTGCTTAACCGCAGGTGCATAGTTCAATCGTTGAAGGGGGAGCAGCAACCTGCAGGGGCCCCCCCGTGAGTGAAGGCCTAGACGTGTAGTCTAGGCCTTCACTCACGCCCCGGGGTCCTCCGGGCTCGCACATGTAAAAACTGTAACACCCATCCCCCGCAAGCGACGCTCATGCTTTACTGCCCGCGGCTGCGGGCGGCGTCTTGAGCGCCATGAACTCGTTCTTGCGGCCCTGCAGGATGCAGTACGTCGCCCAGTAGTAGAACGCGAGCACGCGCGACTGGCGCACGCAGCACGCGCGCACGCTTGACTTGTCGAACGAGAGCCACTCGAGGACCTGGGGCAGGGAAAGAAGGACAGGGCGCGCGTTGTGGGGTGTGGGCGGTGGTGGTGTGTGTGGGGGGGGGGAGGGGGGGGGGCGTGTGGAAGGAAGTGTGGCGGTTGAGCGGCCTGGGTTGCGGAGCTTCTGACAAGAGCAACGAGAGTTGAAAATGTCCAAGTGGATAGTCCAACCTCCTCGACCTGGTAGCCTCAGCCACGGAAGGGGTCAGCTGGAGGGATGCAATGTTTCACCGACCCTCGAGCCGCCTTGTCCAACAGCCCGCGCCTTATCCACCAGGTTCCCAGGCAACCGCATGCAACCGCACGCAGCAAAACACACGACAGCCACGCAACAACCACACAACCACGCAACAGCCACGAAACACCCATGCAACAACGACTTGTTACAGCACGTGTGGTGGTGTTGGCGGGTGTCGGTGGTGTAGGTGGCGGTTGGGAGGTGTTTTTTTGTGGACAGATCACAAGGCGCGCGTGGTGTGTGGGTGCGGGGTTGTGCACGCAACAACCACGCAACAGCCATGCAACACCTACGCAACAACCACGCGAGCACCCACCTGCTGCCCGTCGGCCATGCCCCCCCCAGACGCGTTAGGCTTCAGCTCCGCAACAGCATGCAACAGGCATGCAACAACTATGCAACAACCGTGCAACAACCACGCAGCAACCACGCAACAACCTACCTGCTTCCCGTCGGTCATGCCTCCCCCGGACGCGTTGGGCTCAAACTCGAGTCCCGGGAACTCGTTGATGGCCAGCGCCTGGGTGTGGTGTGGTGTGTGTGTGTGGGGGGGGGGAAGGGGGTGGGGAGGGACATGTGTGGGTCAGGGGTTTCCTTGGGGTCCGTCATCCTTTCGTTTTCCCCGAAAAATGTTTCCCGGTTTTGTCGGGTTTTGGGGCCACAGCCCGAAGAATCGCTTCGAAAAGTGCGAAAATCGACGATATGAAATCGTGTGAAATCACATTTTTTCTCGGGAAAATCGCCTCCGCGCATCGGTTTCCCCGAACGTGCCCTCCCCAAAACCGTCGGGGACGCGCCCTTCAGGCACGCCTTTTTTTGTTTCCCGATCGGGAAGGAAACCCCTGGTGTGTGTGTGTGTGGGGGGGGGGGTATTTGTGATGCTCTCACCTGGCACGAGTTCTTGATCAGCGACGCCGACGGCTGTTGACGACAACTCTGATGAGCACTCTGCTCTCACTCTGATGATCACTCTGATGACACGTCATCACTCTGATGCTCCCACCTGGAACGAGTTCTTGACCAGCGACGCCTATGGCAGCCAGCTGACGATGACCACTCGGATGCTCGCTCTGATCTGATCTCTCTGATGCTCACTGTGATGCTCACTCTGATATTGCTCACTCCCAGGTCACTCTACCAGGTAACAGGTCAACAGGGAATGACAACCACTCTTAATGCTCACCTGGAACGAGTTCTTGATCAGTGACGCCGACATCACTCTGATGGTCACTCTTATGTTCACTCCCACTCTGATGATGGCCACTCTGGTGGTCACTCTGATGCCCTCACCTGAAACGAGTTCTTGATCAGCGACGCCGACGGCAGCCAGCGCAGCGCGCGCGGGACGTTCTCCTGGTTGACGTAGTACCCGCCGAATACGATCCAGATGACCTTGTGAGTGTTTGTGTGTGTGTGTGTGTGTGTGTGTGTGTGTGGCGGAGGAAGAATGAGTGAGGAGGGGTGATGTGAGGAATTTTGAAAGGTTGGGATGTTCTCATGGTTCACGTTCACTAGAGGTAGTCTTTGCTGGAAAGCCGATGTAACTGTAACTGTAACATGGTTCACGTAGTAGTACCCGACAAACACAATCCAGATGACCTGGCTGTGCATGTGCGTGTGCGTGTGCGTGTGTGTGTGTGTGTGTGTGGTGGTGGGGGTGCGGGGGTGGAGGTTCGTTGAGGAGTTCAGGGTCGGAATGGTCTCCTGGTTGGCGTAGTAAAACACGACCCAGATGACCTGGGGTGTGTGTGTGTGGTGTGGTGGTGGTGGGGTGGGTGAGCAGTGAGTGTGAGAGGGCGAAAAGTGCGCTCGTGTGTCGGGTGACTTGCTACTCACCACCACCGTCGGGCCGAGTAACAGTTACAGTTACATCGGCTTTCCAGCAAAGACTACCTCTAGTCCTAGTACCACCGCCTAGACCCAAGTCCAGTTCTGGCCCTAACAATTACTTGTGAGGGGCGGTAGCCAACAGCCGGCTGCCTGCCAACGTGTAGTCCCAGAGCAAAAAGGAGAGCTATTGTGCGACGCCTCCAAAATAGGTCCTAACTGCTTCTAGGGGATAGGGGGTCAAGTGGCGCTTGCCAATCTACTTGACCGCCGTGGTGGAGGGGCCGGCGCCTGAGGGGCAGCCGGACCGTACACCACGGCTCTCCACCCGACCCTATCCTGAGCACGCTCAAATGCCGTGTCCGAAAATATCTTCCAATCAGAACGAGTGCCACTAGTTTCGCCTAGCTGCTGAATCAGTAGCTTAAGAAAATAGTGTCGGGAGGAGGCTGGAGGCCGGCCTTGCTGCCGAGCCACATCCATTGTGCAGTCAAAAGTCGTACGAGGAAGACGAGAAGCCGGCATGCGCACCACATGGCCTAGCCACTGCATTGATCGCTTTGCCACAAGGCTCTCAATTGGCTCAGTGTCGCACGCCTGCCGAATATAAGTTAATCTGTGCCGGTCGACCAGGCGCACACCCAGAATGCGACGAAGGCAGTTAGAGTGGGCAACCTCCAATCGAGTCAGTTGTGTTTTAGTAGGGGCCCATGTTTCGCAGCCGTACAGAAAGTGGGGCAGCACGAAAGTGTTGTAAACCCGCATCTTAGACTGCACTTGCATCTTCTTGCTGGCCCAAATCTTATCAAAAGACGCAAACACGCCCAGCGCGTGACCGACACGCACACCGATCTCCTTTTCCACACCACCACTCTGGGTTATCCAACTCCCTAGATACTTAAATGCAGAGACGGTCTTCACTTCACCACCAGTCAGCGCAAACGTGGGCAGATCCGCATCAAAATCTGCTGGCAAAATCATCACTTCTGTCTTGGCGGCGTTGATTTGCATGCCAAAGCTAGAGGACACTTTGTCAAGGATTTTCAGCATAAGCGCCAACTGAGCTGGGTCATGCGAGAACAAACATAAATCGTCGGCATACATCAGCATTACTATGCGCTCAACCGACGACGACAACACAGAGCCGCCGGCTCGGGTCACGACTGACACGCCAGCCCCCTCTGGCATCATGTCTAGCGCCTTTTTCACTATGTGGTCAATACAAACATTGAACAACACAGGAGCAATGACGCACCCCTGTCGCACACCAGACGACACGGGGAATTCGTGCCCGATTTTCCCAGCCAGCCGCACGGCAGCTGCGGTGTTGGTGTGAAGATCCTCCAACAGATCAATAATGTGCGGATGAACACTATATAATCTAAGGACTCTCCACAGTGCCGCACGGTTTATGCAATCGTAAGCTTTAGAATAGTCGACAAATGCCACAGCCATGCATTGTTTGTATTCGGCATGTGCCGCGCTCAGCGAGCGCTGAGTAAAAATCGCATCAACAGTGCCTCTGCTTTTTCTGAAACCACACTGAGCCTCATGCAACTGACCATCAACCTGCGTGGAGACGCGGTGCAGAAGTATGGCAGCGTCCACTTTCCCGGCAATAGAGAGAAGGCTTATACCGCGGTAGTTACCAGGGGCCGAGTGCTTTGCTGGATTGCAATCATTGCTTTGATTTGCTGCGGTTCGCTTGATTGCTTCAGAGCACTTTGATCGAATGATGCCGCGCCAAATATTTGGAAACAAGGGCGAGCGCTCGTGTGCCGGGTGACTTGTTACTCACCACCACCCTCGGCCCGATGACTCCGCTTGATTGCGGTGATTGCTTTCATTTGCTATGCGATTGCTTGATTGCTTCATAGCACTTTCATCAAATGAGGACGCGCCGAATATTTGGAAACAAGGGCGAGCGCTCGTGTGCCGAAATACTGTACTCACCATGACAGCCGGGCCGATTGCCGCCGCGGCCTCGGTGCTCGGCGCCATGGCTCCGACCGCCAGCCCTGCAATGGGGGTCAGTTTAGGGTCGAGGGTTTGGGGTTTTGGGTCTCAGGTCGGTTGGTAAGTTGATTGGCGAGTGTTGGCTGCTTGGATGCCATGGCTCCGACCGCCAGCCCTGCAATGGCGGTCGGTTTAGGGTTTAGGGTTCAGGGTTTAGGGTCTTAGGTCGGTTGGTAAGTTGGTTGGTGATTGTTGGTTGGTTTGTTGGCTGCTTGGATGGCTGCTTGGATGGCTGCTTAAATGGCTGCTTGGATGGCTGCTTGGATGGCTGCTTGGATGGCTTCTTGGATGGCTGCTTGGATGCCATGGCTTCGACCGCCAGCACTGCAAGAGGGTTGGTTTAGGGTCGAGGCTTCAGGGTGGGGATGCAACCCAGCATGACCCTTGCGTCCCAGCCCGACACACACACATGAACACACACTCACGCACGCACGCACACACATGCACACACACACATGCACACACACACAGAGAGAGATGTCTCATGCACGCTGTGCTGGCATGTGGGCGCACACACAGCGGCACAGCGGGTGTGATGTCACATGCTGTGCTGGCGTGATGTCACATGCACACACACACAGAGAGAGATGTGCAGCTGTGCACACACACACGTGCACACACACACACACATGCACACACACACATGCACACACACGCGCACACATACACGCACACACATGCACACATGCACACACGCATACACACACAAAACACACACGCATCCCCCTCACCCATCGCAGAGCTCGTGAATGACTCAAGTGTGAGGATGCCTAGGAAGCGCGCGAGGCGCGCGGGTCGAGGGTTGAGGCCGCACATGGGGTACGTGATCTGCGTGCGTATGCGTGTGAGTGTGTGTGTGTGTGTGTGTGTGTGCGTGTGAGTGTGCCGCACAGCGGGCTTCGCACACGCCTGTCGTCATACAAGCAAACCAAAGCAAACGCCAAGGCCAAGGTCACAACCAAAGCCAAAGCCAAGTCAAAGCAAGCCAACACAACTCACAAGCCCAAACGTCAGGAAGACCGTGTCAATAGGCAGTGCATGTGTATGTGTGTGTGACGGGGGGGGGTATATGTGCGTGTGTGTGTGTGTGTGTGTGTCAGCATGCCAATGCAGACTCACCAGGCCGAACATGAGTGGGAAGACCGCGCCAATCGGCAGATTGTGAGAGTATGTGTGTGTGTGTGCGTGTGCGTGTGCGTGTGTGTGTGTGTGTGTTTATCGAGGGGCCGCAGTGGCGTTTGCCAGTGTGTCTTTGTGTGTGTGTGTGTGTGTGTGTTTGTGTGCGTGCGTGTCATCAGCCAAGCAAGCAAGAAGACACTCACCAAGGCAAAACATGAGCGAGACGACCGCGCCGATCAGCAATGCATATGTGTGTGTGCGTGTGTGTGTGGTGTGTGTGTGCGTGCATGTGTGTGTGTGTGTGTGTGTGTGTGTGTGCATGTGAGTGTGTGTGTATGTGCATGTGTGTGTGTGTGTGTGTGAGTGTGTGTCGCACACTCACCATGCCAAACATCAGTGGGAAGACCGCGCCAATCAGCAGTGCATGTGTGTGTGTGTGTGTGTGTGTGTGTGCGCGTGTGCATGCACGTGGGTGGGTGGGTGTGTATGTGCATGTGTGTGTGCGGGGGGGTGGGGGTGGGGGTGCACACTCACCAGGCCAAACATCAGTGGGAAGACCGCGCCGATCGGCAGCTCCGCGGCAAGCTTGGCCACGAGGTACGAGGACGTCCGGTAGCTGCCCTGTGCGTCGTTGTACGGTTGGGCGTACAATGATGAGTGTTTAGGGTTACAAACTGCTCCGTGGCAAGCTTGGCCACAAGGTAGGAGGGGGTCTGGTAGCTGCCCTACACATGCTGTGTGCAGGAACGGGTGCCGAAGGGTGATGGGGGTGTTAAGGGCTGAGTTAAGGCTTAGGGTACACCAAGTGCTCCGTGGCGAGCTTGGCCACAAGGTAGGAGGGGGTCTGGTAGCTGCCCTACACATGCTGTGAGAAGGAACGGGTGCCGAGGGGTGATGGGGGTGTCAGGGGCTGGGTTAGGGTTAACCAAATGCTCCGCGACAAGGTTGGCCAAAAGGTAGGAGGAGGTCCGGTAGCTGCCCTACACACAGTGCTGGGGAGGGGAGGGGGGGAGGGGGTGATGCACAGCGGGGGTGTTTAAGTGTGTGGTGTTAAGCATTTTGGGTTTTCTCAATGTTAAAAACTGCTCCACGGCGAGCTATAAGGTAGGAGGTCAGGTACGGGCCCTGCACGTCAGTGGTGTCATTAGTGCCCCCGCAGCCCCCAGGGACAAACCGGAAACTTTGGGGGGAAACTGCGGGGGCGAATCGCGGGAATTTCGCTCCAAACAGTGTGGAATTTGACGATTATCAAACTTTCCCGCGAAAATGCCTCCTGCGGCGGCACATTGCCATGTTCCCTCCTGCGCTGCGGGGGCAAACAGGACATTCTTGGTTTCTTTAATGACCGAGCTTTAGGTGTCTACCATGTTAAGTTCATAAGCTCTTCGCCAGGGGCTCCCGCCCTGGAGCCGCTCGATGGCGGACAACCGGGACAACTGCGCTTGGTACTGGGCGGCTGAAAATCTGGAAATTTACCCTGAGCGGCTGTGACGCACAGCGCTACTGATGAACTGGTCCTGATGGGGCGAGGCTATGTGGCAGATGGGGCAGCGGTACGATGGAGAGCACGATGCACGATGGCGAGAATTGCGGCGAGCATGCACCCCTCTCACAACGATCGGAACTCAAGCAGATTGCGGCTCCTAATGGTTTACTGTGCCTGGATGGAAGAGAGAGACGGATGGCGAGAAATTGAGAAACATGGGAAGCGAGGCACATGCGGCTAGGCTTTGTGAGGAGGTTGCGGCGCAGGGGTTCCCTGCCCCAAGGCGCAGATTATTAGATGGCGACGCGATCGATGCACCAGCCGTGCGGCATGGGGCGAGGCGAGGCCCCACCAGCGGGCGGGCACCATAATGGAGATGGCGGCTAAGAACGGGGAATGCGGCTACCGGGGATGAGGCTACGGGTTATGCATGCCAGGGGACGGCGGACAAGGCTAATGCGTCACGGCGCATGGGTAAAGAACGGGGAATGAGGCTACGGGAGCTGGCGCGCGCATGGCGCGCGCGGCGCATGGGGGTTGCATGGCGGCGCTCTGCGCGTGCATGCATGGAGGAGATTGCTGGCGGGCATGGAGGAGATTGCTCGCGGGCGTGGAGGAGATTGCAGGCGGCAGCATGGAAGCGGATGGCGAGAAATTGAGAAACATGGGAAGCGAGGCACATGCGGCTAGGCTTTGTGAGGAGGTTGTGGCGCAGGGGTTCCCTGCCCCAAGGCGCAGATTATAGATGGCGCAGCAATCAATACACTAGCCGTGCGGCATGGGGCGAGGCGAGGCCCCACCAGCGGGCGGGCACCATAATGGAGATGGCGGTTAAGAACGGGGAATGAGGCTACAGGGAGAGGATACGGGTTACAGATGCCAAAGGGAACGGCGGAACAAGGATCAGCCATAGGTGTCACGGGGAATGGCTAAAGAACGGGAATGAGGCGGGTGGTACGGGTGCTGGCGCGCATGGAGCGCGGCGCGGCGCATGGAGATCGCATGGCGGCGCCCATGCATGGACGAGATTGCTGGCGGGCATACAGGAGATTGCTGGCGGGCATGGAGGAGATTGCTGGCGGGCATACAGGAGATTGCTGGCGGGCGTGGAGGAGATTGCTGGCGGGCATGGAGGAGATTGCTGGAGCCAATGGCGGCGGCGGGACTAGTAGTAGAACACAGGCGCACACCAACAATGCGTTGCTGTCACTACCTGGGTGGTATAGGGTGGATCTGGGGGCCCAGTGTCCTGTCTAGGTCCAGTGCGTGCGCGCGTGTGGGGGTTTACCCTCACCCCTACCAGGTAGCCAGCCAGTTTCCCACTGAAACTGAGTTTAAGGTGTCGGGCGCTAGCGCCGACACCGGTCTTATACATCATTACTGGTGTCACACTGACTGTAAGATCCATCATCATCAATGACACCACTGCTGCATGTGTTGTGTACACACAGGGTGGTCACTGATGTCGTGTTTGACGCACCCGACGAGACACATGCGCACACACACATGCAGACACACACGCACATACACACACACACACGCATATGCACACGCACACACACACACACACACACATGCACACACACACACTCACCCGCCTCCCTCGCCTTGCCACCTGCATGGTGCCACCACATGTGAAGCAGTACCGAGCAGAGTGCACGTGCAGAAACCTGGTCGCACTTACCTTGGCCCGCTCGCGCGACATGATGGCGCGCTCCCTGAGTCAGCAGGTTCCTTGGGCGCAAATTCGACCCTAACATGTCTCCTATGCGTGTTGACTATTAAAAAACCCGCCTACCTTGGCCCTCTCGCGCGACATGATGACGCGCTCGCGCGGGAACACGGAGAGCGTCTTGACGAGCGCAGACATCGCGGCGTTGACGGCAGACACCTGTCATGTTGAATATTTGGCGGTTGATGCTGATTGCTGCGTAGATCCGCTTTAGGGTAAAGCTTAGGGTTTGGGGTTAAGGGTTTAGGGTTTTAGTTTGTAGTTTAGGGTTTAGGGTTGACCACACAAGGGTTAATCTTAACCACACAAGCGAAGACACCGAATCTCTTGACGGCTTGATGCAGAAGAGGAGGCGCCACCGCCACCGCCACTGCCTAACTGTTCAATTGCAAGTCAGTCAGGGAGAAGGCTCCGGGGCGCCACCACGTTTGCTTGTAGGGCTTGTCATGAAGCGCTCTTAAGAAAGACAGCGAAAGACCCCACAGGGCCACACCTGCAGCAGTCCCATCCGGTCCTGGGTGATCGACTCATGCCACCACCACCACCACTACCAAAAGACCGTCATCGCGTGCGCACCCCTGTTGCGCCCACAAGTGTGGCCATTTCAATCATAAAACTAAACCTGAAGGGAGGCCTATCCGGTCCTGGACGCCTCAGTGCTGTGGGCGCATGATGCGGAAGATGGCGCCGCCACATCCGCCACCACCGCAGACGTTTCGTTCATTCATTCCACATGCCTTTCTGGCGGCTTTCACGCGCGCCAAACCTCAGCCAAACCTACACCACAAAAAAACATAGAAAGTTCACACCTGCAGCAGTCCCATGCGGTCCTGGATGCTCGACTGTGAGCGCTTGATACGGAAGGAGGTCGTGCCACCACCAGCAAGTTTCTTTGCTTGGTTCCCTTTTGCGTGCCGTTCTGGTGGCCTTCATGTACGCCACCTTCAACCCTTAATTGAAGTACAAACGAGCTTGTCAGCGCTGAAAAAAACAAATACCTGCAGCAGTCCCATGCGGTCCTGGATGCTCGACTGCGAGCGCTTGATGCGGAAGAATATGGCACCACCACCGCCGCCACCACCACCACCACCGCCACCACCACCGCCACCACCAACACAGGATCATTGCCCCCTGGTGCGCACCCACAGGTCACTTGAATACTCGAAACAAATACCTGCAGCAGTCCCATGCGGTCCTGGATGCTCGACTGTGAGCGCTTGATGCCGACAAAGATGGCACCACCACATCCGCAGTTGTTTTGTTCATTCATTCCACATGCCTTTCTGGCGGCTTTCACGCGCGCTAAACCTACACCATTAAAAACACCGAGAAAGTGTACACCTGCAGCAGTCCCATGCGGTCCTGGATTGACAACTGCGTGCGCATGACGTGGAGGAAGATGGCACCACCACATCCGCCACCACCTGAGGTCGTTTTGTTGTTCCATTTCACGCACCTCGCTAACTAACTAGATCTAACCCTCAACCCTCAACCCTTCTCAAGTGCCACACCTGCAGCAGTCCCATCCGGTCCTGGATGCTCGACTGCGAGCGCTTGATGCGGAAGAAGATGGCACCGAAGATGAGCGCGCTGAAGACGTTGGACATTGCGCGCGAAACGTTGGTGGGCTTGTCTGCGTGTGTTTGTGTGTGTGTGTGTGTGTCAGAGATGAGCGCGCTATGATGTCGGACATCGCTCGTGACACTTTGGTGGGCTTGTCTGCATGTGCGTGTGTGCGTGTGTTTGTGTGTGTGTGTGTGTGTTTGTTTGTGTGTGTCAAAGATGCGCGCGCCTATGGCGCTTGACGTCGCGCGCGGCACGTTGGTGGGCTTGTCTGCATGTGCATGTGTGCGTGTGTTTGTGTGTGTGTGTGTGTGTGTGTGTGTGTGTGTGTTTGTTTGTTTGTGTGTGTCAGAGATGCGCGCGCCTATGGCGTCGGACATCGCGTGACACGTTGGTGGGCTTGTCTGCGTGTGCGGCATTTGGAAACAATTCTTCGGACAGTGTGTGTGTGTGTGTGTGTGTCTGTGTGTATGTGTATGTGTGTGTGTGTGTTGTGTGTTGTGTGTGTGTGTGTGTGTCAGAGATGAGCGCGCTGAAGATGCTCGATAAACACGTCGGTGGGCCTGTCCGTGTGTGCGGCATTTGGAGGGCGGTGGACGGGGGAGGAAGTGAACGTTGATCTGTGCACACATGATCAAGCGGCGCGCGCGTGCGGGTGCCGGACAGGGCTCAAGCAGGCACGCGCCTCCTGGGAGGCAGGCCCTGGCTCCTCTCCTCGCTCGTACTTCCGCTGCTACCCTCGCTCCTTCTCTTGCTCGTACCCTCACTCCCTCACTCCCCCTCGCACACGCGCACACGCACCTCGCGTGACCTGGCGGAAGCTGCGCGTTGCGAGCAGCCGCAGCTGGCGCAGGATACCGACGCGAGGCGACGCGTTGGACGCGGCGAGGCGCTTGTCCTGGCTTGGCGACGCCTGCGAAGGATCCAAAGTCAAGGCAAAGTCAAAGTTAAGTCAAAGTCAAGTCAAGTCAAAGTCAAAATCAAGTCAAAGTCAATGGGCAGACGGCGCGTTGGACGCGGCGAGGCGCTTGTCCTGGCTGGGCGACGCCTGCGAAGAAACCAAAGTCAAGGCAAAGTCAAATTCAAAGTCAACAGTTAAACAGTTACAGTTACAGTCACATCGGCTTTCCAGCAAAGACTACCTCTAGTCCTAGTACCACCGCCTAGACCCAAGTCCAGTTCTGGCCCTAACAATTACTTGTGAGGGGCGGTAGCCAACAGCCGGCTGCCTGCCAACGTGTAGTCCCAGAGCAAAAAGGAGAGCTATTGTGCGACGCCTCCAAAATAGGTCCTAACTGCTTCTAGGGGATAGGGGGTCAAGTGGCGCTTGCCAATCTACTTGACCGCCGTGGTGGAGGGGCCGGCGCCTGAGGGGCAGCCGGACCGTACACCACGGCTCTCCACCCGACCCTATCCTGAGCACGCTCAAACGCCGTGTCCGAAAAAGTCTTCCAATCAGAACGAGTGCCACTAGTTTCGCCTAGCTGCTGAATCAGTAGCTTAAGAAAATAGTGTCGGGAGGAGGCTGGAGGCCGGCCTTGCTGCCGAGCCACATCCATTGTGCAGTCAAAAGTCGTACGAGGAAGACGAGAAGCCGGCATGCGCATCACATGGCCTAGCCACTGCATTGATCGCTTTGCCACAAAGCTCTCAATTGGCTCAGTGTCGCACGCCTGCCGAATATAAGTTAATCTGTGCCGGTCGACCAGGCGCACACCCAGAATGCGACGAAGGCAGTTAGAGTGGGCAACCTCCAATTGAGTCAGTTGTGTTTTAGTAGGGGCCCATGTTTCGCAGCCGTACAGAAAGTGGGGCAGCACGAAAGTGTTGTAAACCCGCATCTTAGACTGCACTTGCATCTTCTTGCTGGCCCAAATCTTATCAAAAGACGCAAACACGCCCAGCGCGCGACCGACACGCACACCGATCTCCTTCTCCACACCACCACTCTGGGTTATCCAACTCCCTAGATACTTAAATGCAGAGACGGTCTTCACTTCACCACCAGTCAGCGCAAACGTGGGCAGATCCGCGTCAAAATCTGCTGGCAAAATCATCACTTCTGTCTTGTCAACAGTTAAAAGTCAAAGTCAATGGGCAGCAGGCCGACATGTTGAAAGCAGCGAGGCGCTCGTCCTGAATGGGCGACGGCTGCAGAGGAGCAGGGTGCGGGTCAAAGACGGGGAGGGGCAGGGTCAAGCCAGGCAACATGGGATGTAGTGTCCACTCCAGAGGCAGGTCAAGGCAAAGTTAAAGTCTAAGTCAGAGTCAAGTTGGGGTCCTCGCTGGGCGACGCCAAGTCAAACCCAAGTCAAAGCCAAGTCAAAGTCAAGTGAAAACCAAGTCAAAATGAGCAGTCGTAATCAAGTCGGAGTCAAAACGGGCAGCAGGCCGACAAGCGTTGGACGCGGCATTGGACGCGACGACCCCCCATTTCGGATGCCCCCCTCCCCTGCTGCTCCCCTGCTGGAAGCCTTACCTGTGCTGCGACGCTGCACGCGCGCCCGCGCCCGTGGGGCACACAGGCATACACATCAAAAAGACTGATTCCCAGGTTCCGTGTGACTTCCCTGACTCCCCCCCCCCCCTTTCAAATTTCAACCTAAGCAGCCCTTAACCCTTGTCTGGATGTGCTCATCAGCCGCGTGCGCGCGCGCGCGCCCGTGGGCCACGCGGACGTACACATAACAAATGCTGATTTCTAGGTTCCATTTCTGACTTCCCTGACCCCCCCCACCCACCCCCGGTTCAAACGTCAACCTAAACAGCCCTAAAACCTTGCCTGGATGTACTCATCAGCCGCGCGCACACACGCGCGCGCGCGCCCGTGGGCCATGCGGACGTACACATCAAAAAGACTGATTCCCCGCTGATTCCCGGGTTCCGTTTCTGACGTCCCCGCCCCCCCCCCCCCGTTTCAAATTCCAACTTGAAAGGCCCTTAACCCTTGCCTGGATATGCTCGGACGCCGCGCGTGCGCCCGTGGTCCACGTGGACACTCACAAAAATACTGGTTTCCAGCTTTTACAAGTTTCCCAATTCTGGTCCCCTCCCTGTCCCCTGCCTGTCCCCCCCCCCCCCCCCGCCGGTTTTCAAGTTCAACCCCCAACTGGATGTGCTGCGAAGCTGTGCGCGCGCCCGTGCCTGTGGCCCACGCGGACGTCAGCGCTGCCGCGCGCGCGGGGGTATATGTATATCGAATATATCGATTGTGTTGTTGAAAAAATAATAGGAATAGCCCCCAGTTGACTACATTCAGTTAGCCTTGCCTGGATGTGCTGCGACGCTGTGCGCACGCCCGCGCCCGTGGCCCACGCAGACGTCAGCGCTGCCAAGCGCGCGCGGCTCGCGGCCTCGGCCTCTGGCGAGCTCGAGTCGATTGCGATGAGATCTGGGGTGGGGAAAGGGACATTGGTGATGATGAGTTGCTTTTATGATCACCTCAGGTGCACGACCTGCCGCCGTATGGGGGTGGTTAGGCGGTGTCGCGCGCGGCTGGCGGCCTCGGCCTCCGGCGAGCTTTAGTCGATTGCGATGAGATCTGGGGCGGGAAAGGGAGGGGGGGGGGGCAGTTCGGCAAAGGTCGAGAGAGGCCTCTGGCCTCTGGCTCTGGATTCTGAATCTGGCCTCGAGATCTGGCGAGTTTGAGTCGATTGCGATGATATCTGGGGGTGCGGGGAGAGAGGGGGGGGGGCGGTCGGGCAAAGATTGAGGGAGGCCTCTGGAATAGGCTCTGGTGAGCTCGAGTTTCAATGGCGATGCGGTCAGGTGGGGGGAAGGGGGATAGGGGCGTTGGTGGTGATGCGTGGTTGTTGTTTACATCCACATGTGTCTGGTTCCGAAGCTCCAGCATGGTCATCACAGCAAGGCGTGCCCAAAAGTGGGTGGGTGGCAGGTGGCGCGTGCGGCTCGCGGCCTCGGCCTCTGGAGAGCTTGAGTCGATTGCGATCAGATACAAAATGTTGGCCACCATGTGTTGCCCGTGGTCGACACACCTGTGCATGCAGCGCCCTTTGCGACCGTGCCTGGACAAATGCCATACCGTACGCACGGTTAGCCTTCGCGGGGGGGTAAAAATGAAACTTTTATCGTCCACGGGACCGTTTTTCGTCGTTTTCAGTCGATTTGACGTCCAAAATCGCGAGAAATCGTGATTTATTTAAAACGTTTTCTGCTCCGCGGGAGGGTAAAAAAACAAGGATTGTTCACGAAGGCTAACCGTGTGTATGGTAGTATGAGCTCTCCGCGTGCCGCCCCGCCCACTCCCCACCGACCGCATTACCGACCCGCCCAGCCCCTCCCCCACACGGTGTGCACGCATGCATCCCACCAGCCA
The DNA here is from genome assembly GCA_016618255.1 of Chlamydomonas sp. UWO 241. Classification (NCBI taxonomy): domain Eukaryota; kingdom Viridiplantae; phylum Chlorophyta; class Chlorophyceae; order Chlamydomonadales; family Chlamydomonadaceae; genus Chlamydomonas; species Chlamydomonas priscui. Next base: position 12,251 of record VFSX01000774.1, on the reverse strand, counting down.
GGAAGTCCGCGGGGCTGAAGTTGGGCACGCGTGGCCAAGCGCCGAAAAGTGCACACACACGCACGCATGCACAGACACACACACACACACACACACAAACACACACACACAAACGGTGTGCACGCATGCACCCCACCAGCCAGGAAGTCAGCGGGGCTGAAGTTGGACAGGCACGCATGGCCGAGCGCCAAAAAGTACACACACACACGCATGCACAGACACACACACACACACGCACGCACACACAAACAAACGGTGTGCACGCATGCAGCCCACCAGCCAGGAAGTCCGCGGGGCTGAAGTTGCGCGGGCACGCGTGGCCGAGCGCCGAAAAGTGCGCAAGCACCGCGTCTGCTGGTCCGCAGTAGAGCACAGTGCCTTCGGACATGAGCACGAGGTCGTCGAAGAGGGCGAAGATGGAGGAGCGGGGCTGTGTGTGTGTGTGTGTGTCTGTGTGTGCAAGGGAAGGTTGGGGGGGGGGCAGAGGCAGCAAGCCAAGAGAGACAGTGCCTTCAGACATGAGCACGAGGTTGTCGAACAGGGCGAAGATGGAGGAGCGGGGCTGTGTGTGTGTGTGTGTGTGTGTGTGTGTGTGTGTGTGTGTGTGTGTGAAAGGGAAGGTTGGGGGGGGGGAGGGGGTGAAGGACAAGGAGAGTGAAAGCCGCAGTACAGCAAAGTGCCCTCGGACATGGGCACGAGGTCGACGAACCGGACGAAGATGGAAGAGCGGGGCTGTGTGTGTGTGTGTGTGTGTGTGTGTGAAAGGGAAGGTTGGGCGGGGGCAGCAAGCCAAGAGAGACAATGCCTTCGAACATGAGCATGAGGTCATCGAACAGGGCAAAGGTGGAGGAGCGGGGCTTGCCAGGGGGGTTAAAGGGATTTTCCAGTGAATCTTGCATTCAATCCGGTCATGTCGCTTCGTCAAAAGGGCGTGAATGGTTTTTGGGGGGTGGGGTTCAGTTCACACACACTCACACACACACAAACACACACAAGCACACACACACACACACAAACAAAACACACACAAAACACACACACACACACACTAAAACTTCAAGTGGTGTCAAAATCGTCGGGGGCTCCCGCCCGACGCCGCCAATGGCGGACCAACTGGGCTGACAGGGTGCTGCTGCAGCGTGAGCGACTCTGGGTTTTGGAGAATCGGCTATGTCGCCGATTTGCCCTGATCCAGAGCGCTAGTGGCTGTTTGAGACACGGCGTCATAAGGCAGGCAACTGCGAGGCATGCGGGGACGGAGGGCAGGCTGCTGGCAGAAGTCGGCGCCGCCATCGTCGGTACCCCCATGCAGCCACGGGCACCGGCACCGGGCAGAGGCTGCAGCTACGCTACAGCCAGGGCACCGGCTATGGGCATCGGCTATTAATTGACATCGGCCAAGGCTTCGGCTACGGCCAGGGACACCCTGCATCTGCACTCACATCGCATCGGCTACACGTCCGCCCTCTGGGCATCTGCATCGGCCACGGCTACGGCCACGGCTACTGACATCGGCTGCGGCGACGGCTTCGGCCTACGGACTGCAGCTACGGCACGAATCGCGGGGCACTTCAGTGACCTGCATGGAGGGTCTCCATGCAGGGCGAATCTTACTTGCATGACACACATGACGACGGAGATGCACTGGCAGCAAGCGCCCTCGCAGCGCAAGCGCCATGCATGGAGGCTGGCGGCATGTCGGGCGTGCGCCACATGAACGGAGGAGGAGGAGGGTGGCCAGGCTGGCTGCCCGAACTGAGACGCATGGCGCGACCAGATGTACTAGAGCTAGTGGGATGGACACAGTCAATGTGAATGCACTGAGTGGACTAGTGCGGGTGATAGTATCTGCCTGCCTCAGGGATTGAGTGCGCAAGCACAAGTCTATTACGCCATTAAAGGCGTCCAACAAGACTGTAAAATCGACCACCACACACACACACAACGTGCACACCCACCTACCCACACAAACACACAAATACACACATACACATACACACCTGGTGGATAGATGCGACGACGGTGTGCCCTGCGTCTGCGAGGCTCTTGAGTGTGGACACGACCTGTGTGCGTGTGTGTGTGTGTGTGTGTATGCATGCATGTGTGTGGTGGTGGTGGCGGTGGTGGTGCGGGTCGGAGGCAGCCCCATCCCTTCTCCCCACATGCCAGCAGCAGTAGCAGACTCTGACACGTTCACATACTAGTGCGCACAGACACAGACACACACGCACACACAGACACACACACACACACACACGCGCGCGCGCGAACACTAACGTATAACACGCCATCAAAGACGGACTGTTATTCGAAAACACACGCACACACGCACACACACACACACACACACACACGGCCCCCCCTTCCCCTCAGACACACACCTGCTGTGCAGCAAACGCATCAAGGCCGGTGGTCGGCTCATCGAAGAAGAGCAGCTGACACACACACACACACACACACAAACACAGAGAGCCAAAAAGAGAGATCACACACACACACACACCTGCTGTGCAGCAAACGCGTCAAGGCCGGTAGTCGGCTCGTCGAGGAAGAGCAGTGAAGGAGAGCCGATGAGCTCGCACGCGATGCTGAGGCGCTTCTTCTCCCCGCCGCTCAGCCCGCGCGTCTTCTTGTCTGCAGGCAGTTGTTGCAGACACTTGCTGTTTACTGCAGGCAGTCTTTGCAGACATTTGCTGTTTCTTGCTGTCGTTGTTGTTGTTGGTGGTGGTGGTGGTGGTGGTGGTGTTGCTGTTGGTGGTGGTGGTGGCTGTTGTTGGTTGCTGTTGGTTATTGTGCGTGAGAGGAGCTCACGCACAGGCGGGGTTGGGGGCAGTTGGGGGGGGGGCGGGGCAGCGATGCGCCGCTTCTTCTCTTCACCGCTCAGCTTGCGCGCCTTCTTGTCTGCAGTTGTGTAGGAGGAAGCGGGGTAACTTCTTAAAGAGGTAAGATAGAAAACGTGAGGAGACTAGAGCTTCCCATCGCCGCCATACTGCGTGCTTGTGCCACCCCCCTTGCAGACTTGAGTTGGCCATGTTATGGGGCAGCTGTCTGTGGTCTATGGTTTGTGGTTTGTGGTTTGTGGTTTGGGGTTGCAGACAGCTGTCCTTGATGTTGCCGCTGCTGCTCACGCATGCGTGCTTGCGTGCGTGCGTGCGTGTGTGCGTGTGTGCGTGTGCATGTGCGCGCGTATGTGTGTGTGTGTGTGTGTGCGTGTGCGTGCATGCGTGCTTGCTTGCATGCACGTGCACGTGCGCGGAAGCAATACAAAGATTTGTGACATGCAGTGGCCGCACCTCCGACACGCGTGTCCATTGCCTTGGCGAGCCCCAGCATTGCAACCACCTGTGTGTGTGACGGGGTCCGGGGGGAGAGGGGGGCGTGTGAGTTGGAGGCGTGTGGGTGGGAGGCTTATGTGCGCGTGTGCGTGGGGGGAGAGGGGGGGGGGCAAAACCAGTGCAACAACAGGACAAAAGGACCTGCGTTTTGGTGACTCGTTAGTCCATACAAGTGCAGCATACAAGCAAGGCAAGTGGTATGCTACAGTGGGGGCGTGTGCGAGGCGTAGCGCGCACAACAGGAAAAAGGACCTGCGTTTTGGTGACTCGTTAGTCCATACAAGTGCAGCATACAAGTAAGGCAAGTGGTATGCTACAGTGGGGGCGTGTGCGAGGCGTAGCGCGCACAACAGGAAAAAGGACCTGCGTTTTGGTGACTCGTTAGTCCATACAAGTGCAGCATACAAGTAAGGCAAGTGGTATGCTACAGTGGGGGCGTGTGCGAGGCGTAGCGCGAACATGGTGGCCTCCCTTTGTATGAGTGTGTATCTGCGTGGGCGGCCATGCAGCCCCAGCCCCAGCCCAAGCCCAAGCGTCGAAAGCGCAACACAACGGGAGCGCCTAGACCCCGAGTAAAAACACAATACCCCAAAAGGTTAGGCGCATCTACCCGCCAGCACAGTCCCCCGTTGTGACAAACTGCAAAGAACTACTACACATGGTTCTGTTTGGTTCCCAGCATCACACACACCTATGTGGGTGCGTGAGGAGCAGGAGGATGTGGGGCTTGCTCGGCTATATTCCGGCTTGTCCCTGCTGCCTGGCTGTGTGCCTGCCCCGCCCCCCTCCCTCCCTCCCCCTTCTGGACTTGAGATCTGCAACAGTGTGGACTGCGTTACGTCGGCCACTCGTCCACCGTTCACACTTCCACCGTTCTCCGTGTTCCGTATCGTATTTCCGTGCTCCGTGTTGTAAACACGGAACACGGTTAAAAAAGCCAGAACACGCCGTGTCAAAAAGCCAGAACCCGCCCTGGTAACAATCAGATCAGGCTCGGACACCACTCCGTACTCACGTTGGAGACGTATGCCTGCTGCTGTCCCGGGGGCATGCTCGCAGGCAGGCGCAGCTTCGACGCTAGGTCAGGAACAGTCACATCAGGTTTCAGCGTAGACATCGTCCCGTCCTAGTACCACCCACCGCCTAGACCCAAGTCCAGTTATGGCCCTTATAATCACTTCTAAGTGGCAGTGGCCACCAGCCTGCCATCGCCAGGACGCCAGGTCGTTTATGTTTCAGGATGTAGCTTGACAATCAGATCAGGCTTGGACCCCACACCGTACTCACGTTGGAGACGTACGTCTGCTGCTGCTCCGGGGTCATGCTCGCAGGCAGGCGCAGCTTGGATGCCAGGTCCAGGGTCTGCGGCAGGGCAGGGCAGGGTGTGGGTGGGTGGGTGGGGGACGCGCGCCCAGGCGTCGCTATGGCTGCACTGCGTGGGGGGGCAGGCGCAGCAGGGTGGGGTGGGGTGGGGGCTGTGTTGCGCTGGTGTTGCATTGATTTTTTGCATTGGTGTTGCACTGGTGTTGCATTGGTCTCTCGACCACAAAGGGGGCTGAAGGGCCAGGGCAGGGCGCAGGGAAGAGCGCAGCTTGGACGCCAGGTCGAGGGCCTGTGGCAGGGCAGGCGCGGCAGGATGTGTGTGTGGGGGGGGGGGGAGGGAAGAGGCACGCGCCCCAGGCGTCGGTGCACTTTGGTGGGACGTTGGTCTCTGGCCAAGACACACCAGCAGGCGCAGCGTCGACGACAGGTCCAGGGTCTGCGGCAGGGCAGGCACAGGGTGCAGGGCAGGGCAGGGCAGGGCACAGCTTGGGCGCGGGCAGGCGCAGGGCAGGCGCAGCTTGGGCACAGGGCAGGCGCAGGGCAGGCGCAGCCTGGACGCCGGGTCCAGAGTTTGTGGCAGGGCAGGCACAGGGTGCAGGGCAGGTCACAGGGCAGGTGCAGCTTGGGCGCAGGTTGGGCCCAGGTCAAGCGCAGGACAGGGCGCAGGGCAGATAGCAGGGCAGGCGCAGCTTGGGCGCCAGGTCCAGGGCCTGTGGCAGGGCGGGCGCAGGGTGCAGGGCACAGCTTGGGCGCAGGGTGCAGCTTGGGCCCAGGGCAGGCGCAGGGCAGGGCGCAGGGAAGATAGCGGGGCAGGCGCAGCTTGGACGCCAGGTCCAGGGCCTGTGGCAGGGCAGGTGCAGCTGAGTGTGTGTGTAAGGGGGGAGGGGGCACGCGCCGCAGGTGTCGGTGTGCTTTGGTGGGACGTTGGTCTCTGGCCAAGACACACCAGCAGGCGCAGCGTCGACGACAGGTCCAGGGCTTGTGGCAGGGCAGGCGCAGCAGTGTGTGTGGAGGTGTGTGTGTGGTGGGGGGTGGGTGTGTGGGGAGGGGGGGGAGGGGGCGGGCGCCCAGGCACTGGCATGACTGCTCACACCCCGGACTCTTAGCAACAACTTTGGGTGTCGCAAGCGTAACGCGGTTGCGGCCTCTGCACTCGCTCCAGTGTGTGGTGGGTCTCTGAACAAGTGGGTCTCTGAACAACACCCGATGGCAGGCGCAGCTTGCAGGTCCAGGGTCTTTGGAAGGGCAAGCTCAGCAGGGGGCGAGCCCAGGCCCAGGCGCGCCGGCATGGCTGCGTTGCGTTCTGTTGCCGCGTGGGTCTCTCAACAACAAACAACAAAACTGGTGACAGTCCAGGTCCCTGTGTGTGGCGAGGCAGGCTGGGCTTGACAGAGCTGTATTCGTCACAAGTCAGACTGCGCGTTGGTGGGTGTGCTTGCCAGTAAAGTTCAGGCGCAGCACCGCGGGGGGAGGCGGGGGGGGGGGGAGACGCACACAGGTGCATCAGGCATGGCTGGCGCTGCGTTGCCACACGCACCTCTGCGGCAGTCAGCATGCTGTAGAAGACGTCGTCCTGCTGCACGTACGCCTGGCGGTGGTTGCCCTCGCTCGCGTCGCGGCCGTTGACCGTGACCGAGCCGCTGAGCCCGAGCTTGGGGTTCTTGGTGACCTGTGCCCGCGTGACAACGAGTCACAATCGTTTTACAGTTTTTACATGTACACGCCCGGAGGACCCCGGGGCGTGAGTTAAGGCCTAGACTACACGCCTTGGGGAGCTCTACTAGTAGAGCCCGCAAGGCCACGCAGCGCGCCAGCCTACCAGGGGTCACAATCGAAGGTGTTTTACTACGTGATCCATCACGTGCCGGCGGCCACAACCAGTTCCAAAGATCCAGCAGGATCAATCAAAGGCGACGCCCTCCCTCCCCTCCCCTCCCCCCCTCCCTCCCCTCCCCTTGCCCCGACTCCCTCTCCTTCCCCCCCCCCTCCTCCAACACACACACGCAGACACACCTGGCCTGCTAGCGCGTTTAGAAGCGACGTCTTGCCGCTGCCGCTCGGGCCCATGATGGCCGTGAGCCTGCCAATGACGCATTGGTTGCATGTGGGGGGCCGCATGCCAGTGTGTGTGTGTGTGTGTGTGTTTGTGTGTGTGTGTGTGTGTGCGTGTGTGCGTGCGTGCACGTGTGTGTGTGTGTGTGTGTATGGCTCCCCCCCTGGGCACCTGCACCTGCCGGCAACCTATGTGCACACGCCCCTGCAAGGGCGTGCACGCACCTGCACCCACGCACAGCGCCACGGCATTTGTCCCTCATGGTGCTTGTGAACCCCGACCATGTATGTGTGTGCGTGTGTGCATGTATGCGTGCTTGTGCGTATATGTGTGTACTTGTGTGTATGTGCGTGTGTGTTTGCCTCTTGCGCGTTGCATGGGACTGACTACTGCGCATGGGCGCATGGAACTGAACGGACGCATGCCTCCATTGCACCTCCTCAGGGTTCAGCATCACGATCACGAGGCATGCATGCCTGTGTACACCCACCTGCCAGACTTGGCAGCTCCAGAAACGTTTGACAGCAGGTGTCGAGGCTC
>VFSX01000968.1:0-18012 GCA_016618255.1 Chlamydomonas sp. UWO 241 | reverse complement strand
AGTGGCACCCTCGTGGCACCTAGCTAGTGTCACCCTTGCACCCTCGTGGCGCCCTCACACCCTCGCACAGGGTCTCACAGTGTCGCACAGGGTCGCACCCTCGCACCCTCCTGGCACCTAGTGTCACTCTCGCACCCTCGTGGCACCTATAACATAGGCCAAAAGGTCAATGGTGTACGATGCAAAGCCGTTGGCCCTTACATTTAACATATCGCCAGTAATGCGAGTATGTTACAGCACCCTCGCACCCTCGCGGCACCTAGTGGCATCCTTGCAGTGGCACCCTCGTCAGTGTCCCCCTCGCCACTGTACGCACCGCTCACTGCCAGTGACCCAATACCCACCTCATCCTGCATCCTCTCTGCCTTGCCCCGCCGCCCCCCCCCCCTCTCCCTCGCAGTGGCACCCTTGTGGCACCCTCGCACCCTCGCCAGGGTCACACCGGATTGCACAGGGTTGCACAGGCTCGCGCAGGGTTGCACAGTGTTGAACCCTCGCACCCTTGCGCCCTCGCGGCACCCTCGCACCCTCGCGGCACCTAGTGGCACCCTCGCAGTGGCACCCTTGCCAGTGTCCCCCCCCTTGCCACCGTACGCATCCCTCACGTGCCGCTGCCAGCGACCCATCAACACCCAAAAGCTGACACAGGACCAGGGGTTCGAGTGGCATAGGCAGAGCGGGCCTCCTCTCGACTCGAAAGACTCGAAAGCGGAGTTAGTACTGCGTTGCCCTCCTGTTGACCTCATGACACGGCGGTGTTACCAAAACCCACCTTGTCAGCCTCGTCCGCCGCGTCCTGCACCCTCTGCGCCCGTGCCTCCGCCGCCCCCGCGCTCACACTCTCCAGCTCTGTCCTTGCGGATGAGAGCTCGTCCCTCAGCGTGCGTACGTTGTCTGCGTTGCCGGTCGCCTGCGCTGCAGCCTCCTGCACACACAGACCACGCGTACCAAACACATGCACGCACCGGCGTCATGCGCGGCGTGCGCGTGGCACTCGAGGCGCGCGGCCATCGCAGAGCGAAACCCCGGTGTTCAGGCAGGCCTTGAGGGAGGGGCGCCTAGCTGCTGCTGGGGGGGGGTGCATAGCAGCCATCAGGCTTGCATGCAGGCTGCAGCATAGCAGTGCCTAGGACAGAAGCCAGACTGCAAGGGGCAGACCTACTCATCTGGCAGAGACAAGGGACAGGGACAGGGACGCGCCACGATCAGAGTGGCGTGTGATTTTCTATCTGTCTGCCAAGGGAGAGCAAAGTTCACACTAGGCTGTCCCTGTCCCTAGTCTCTGCCAGCGCCCCTGTATCTCGACAAGTAGCTGGCCAGTCAGCCCTGCCTCTCTCCCCTGCCCGCCCCGCCCCACCAACCTGCGCTTCGGCCAGACGCTGCCTCACGCCATGCACCTCCTCATGTGCCATGTCCAAGGCGCAGAGCGGCAACCCCCCCAGCCATGTCCTCATGTAGCATCATGGGAGGGGTGTCTAGCTCACTAGCTTATACCAGGCAGCACCAGTCATGGAAGGGTGGAAGGGAGGGCAGATAGCACCAGATAGCACGTTCCCTCCCTCCCTACCGACCTGCGCCGCTGCCAGCAGCTGCCTCAGGCCATGCGCCTCCTCATGCGCCAGCTCAGCAGCGGCCGCCAGCTCAGACAGGTGGGCGTCGTGCGCCGCCGAGGCCTCGGCGGCGGTGGCCGTCAGGGCGGCAACCTGAGAGAATGTGGGCGGTGTCTTATGGTGTGAGCTCACTGCAGGAGGTGGGTGGCCAGCTTGGACTGGTGGGCGTCATGTGCGAGCAGATGTCTCGGCGGCGGCGGCCATCAGGGCGACAACCTGAGAGTGAGTGTGGCGGTGTCTACGGTGTGAGCTCACTGCAGGAGGTGTGTGGCAGGTGGGCTGCTGCTGGGCGGCAGATGGGCGGCAGCCAGCTCAAACAGGCGGGTGCCGTGCACTTCAGAGGTATCGGCGGCGGCGGCCGTCAGGGCGGCAACCTGAGAGTGAGTGTGGGCAGTGTCTATGGTGTGAGTTCACTGCAGGAGGTGGATGGCAGGTGGGTGGGAAGTGGGTGGCAGGGCTCAGACAGGCAGATGCCCTGCGCTTCAAGACCTTGACGGCGGCGGCGGGCAGGGCAGCGACCTGAGACAGAGTGTGCGTGGGCGGTGTCGAGGTGGGCGGCAGCCAGCTCTGACAGGCGGGCGTCGTGCATTCAGAGGTCTCGGCAGCGGCGGCCAGCAGCAACCGGAGAGAGTGTGCGCGTGCGGTGTCCACTGTGTAAGCTCATGGCACGAGGTGGGCAGCATCCAGCTCAGACAGGCGTCGCGTGCAGAAGAAGCTTTGGCGGCAGCGGCTGTTAGAGGTACGACCTGAGAGAGAGGGAGAGAGGTGAGGAGAGAGAGAGAGGGACAGAGAAAGAGAGACAGAGAGAGGGAGAGAGAAAGAGAGAGAGAGAAAGAGAGAGCGTGCGTGTGCATGAGCACGTTGCAAGCTGCATGCTTGCGTGTGTGCGTGTGGTGTTGAGCGCGAGGGTGCGCGGTGGCGACCAGCCTGCCACCACGCCCACATGCTCCCGCAGCGTAGCCACATTGACGCCCTCCGCCGCCCCCCCCATCTCCTCTATCATCCTGCCCCCTCTCCTCTGCCCCCTCCCCACACACACATACACACTTGCCCCTCCCTCCACCGCCCGCCGCCCATCTCCTCAGCCATCCCATCTTCCACCCTCCCCCATCCACACACCTGCCCCCGCAGTGTAGCCGCCTTGAGTGTCTTTCCCTCCAGCGGCCGCCCCCCATCTCCTTGGCCGCTCCTCTCCTCTCCCCTCCTCCGTCACCCACCCACCCACCTGCTCACCCACCCACCCACCTCCCAACCCATCTCTGCCGCCCTGCCCCCCTCCGCTCGACCACCAAGCCCACCCTCCCCTCCTCCAACCACCCACCCACCTGCTCCCGCAGCGTGGCTACCTCCTCTCCGCCTCCCTTAGCCGCCCGCCCCCTGCTCCTCTGCTCCTATCCCCTCCGCCACCCACCTGCCCCCGCAGCGAAGCCATCTCAGCTCCGCCTCCCTCCACCGCCCGTCGCCCATCTCCTCTGCCTGTTTCCTACCCTCCGCAACACACCTGCTCCGGCAGCGTAGCCACCTCATATCCACTGCCCTCCGCCGCCCGCCCCCTGCTCCTCTGCCCCTATCCCCTTCGCCATCCACCCACCCACCTGCCCCCGCAGCGAAGCCACCTCCGCTCCGCCGCCCTCCGCCGCCCGCCCCCTCTCCTCTGCTCCTCTGCTCCCCTCCCCTCAGCCACCCATCTACCCACCTGCCCCCACAGCAAAGTCATCTCCTCTTAGGCCTCCCTCCGCCGCCCGCCCCCTGCTCCTCTGCTCCCCTACCCTCCGCCACCCACCTGCTCCCGCAGCGTAGCCACCTCCTCGTCGCTGCCCTCCACCGCCTGCACCCTCTCCTCTGCAGCATCAAGAGCCGCCCTCAGCCGCAGCTCGCGCGCGGCTGCGGTGCCGGCAGCTGCCTCCATCTCCTGGTGGAGTGCGGCCTGGTGTGTTGCGGTCGCGTGCATGTGTGTGTGTGTGTGTGTGTACACGTGTGTGTGTGTGAGTGTGTGTGTACACACGTGTGTGTGTGTGTGTGTGTGCGTGAATGATCTAACGTGCAATGTGTGTGAGGCTCGGCTGCGGTGCTGGCAGCTGCCTCCATGTCCTGGTGGAGTGCGGCCTGTTGTGGTGCGGTCGCGTGCATGTGTGTGTGTGTGTGTGTATACACGTGTGTGTGTGAGTGTGTGTGTGTGTGTGTGCGTGAATAATCTAACGTGCAATGTGTGTGAGGCTTGGCTGCGGTGCCCGCAGCGGTCGCCACCTCCTGGTGCAGTGCGGCCTGGTGTGGTGCGGTTGGGTGCATGTTTGTGTGTGTGTTCATGTGTGTGTGTGTGTGTGTGTGTGTGTGAATTCCCTCGCGTGCAATGTGTGTGAGGCGTGGCTTCGGCGCCGGCAGCGGCCTCCATCTCCTGGTGCAGAGCGGCCTGGTGCGCGGGTGCACACGTGTTGTCGATTTTACAGCCCGTCGGACGCTTTAATAGATTAATAGATTATGCATGTGCGTTTGCATGTCGAGCAATGATCTGATCACAGCGTGTGGGGCGTGCATCTGTGGTGTCGGCAGCGGCCTCCATCTCCTGGTGCAGAGCAGCCTGGTGCAGCAGAACAGGCAGCACATCAAAACAAATGGTGCCGCATGCATTGTGGAGGGGTGCATTGATGATGATGAATGATACAGTCAGGGACACCTCTAAAGGCGTATAAGACCGTGCTCGGCGCGTATGGCCCGAGCACCTGAGATGGCTGGCTGTTGGTGGTAGGGAACCCCAACTCTGCAAAGAGCGTGGGCGCACCCCTAGGTCCCCTACCGCAGCGGCAGCAAACGCTTGTTAAAGTAGGTGAGCGCATGTTGGGAAACGGAAATGCAAGGCAGGTTCGTCGCCAATCGCCAAAAGAGACATCCTCCCGTGGGGAGAGGCCAAGACGTGGCCAAAAAGGATATCAAGCCGGGCCGCAACGTGTTTAGGGGTTTTCTAACTGGGATTTCAACCAGCATTCACAAGATTTTCAACCTGTTACCCTTAACCCGGCTCTGAGCAAAAGCTGACCCCTTGTTGTTGCACCGAGCACGACATTGTACGTGTCGCAGGCCCCCCCCCTGCTGTAGGGGGGAGGCACAGAAGGACGCGGTGAGGGGCACATCCCTAAGCCTAACTACCTAAAAAGGGGCTGGAAAAGGCGGTCAGTAGTGACCAACAGTGTGGGATTTGGTAAAAGGTTAGAGAGCAAGCTTGCCCCCCCCGGTTATAGCGGATAAATATGTTTCTTCTGCATACTCCGTTTTGAGGTCGTCATCTTTGAGGCAGCTTTCACGTGTGAGACCCAGCGTGGGCATTTCTCAGGCATCAGTGCGTGAAGGATCAGATGGGGTGACAGGTGACCAGAGGCCGAGCGGTGCCGGCAGCTGCCTCCTCCTGGGGGACTGCGGCCTGGTGTGGTGTGGTGCGGGTGCGTGCGTGCGTGTGTGTGTGTGCGTGTGTGTGCGTGTGTGTGTGTGTGTATGTGTGTGCCCATCAATTCTCTCGCGTGCAATGTGTGTGGGGCGCGACTGCGGTGCAGCAGCCTCCATCTGGAGTGTGGCCACGGGGCGCAGGGAATTCATCGACAACCTGCACCGTGTGTCCAAACCTGTCGTGTGTACGTGCATGGAACGACCAGGGGGGCGAGTGGTCAGGGGCCAGCAACGCCCACTAGTGTTTCTGTAAGCCCCCCCGCACCCCGCAAAAGTGCATTTGCGGGGTGAGATTGACCAATTTGTGGCGGCTGGAGGCGCTGCGGGTTGAGATTGCAGGAATTTCGACCCGAAAGTGTTGAAAATGTATCTCCACACTTTTTTGCCATCACTGATGCTTAGCCCCAAGATGCGCAGCGGAGCCACTGGCGCCCAGCCATTTCTTGTCGCCCCACTGCAGCGTGCTTCTATGGATGAGCTGCCGCCTGCCGCAAACCCTTATCCCTCCGATCCACAACCCCCAAACTCTACTCCCTAAACCCTCAACCCCACCCACTTCCACCAGAACCCACCTCGGCCACCCCCGCCGCAGCCAGCCTCTGCGCATGTGTCGCCGCCTGCTCTGCCGCCCCCTGCAGCACCGCCTGCACCTCTGCGGCGGCCTCAGTAGCCACCGCGTGCATGTGGTCCTGCATCTGTTGGCGTAGGAAGTCCACTTCCTCCTGTGTGTGTGTGTGTGTGTGTGTGTCGTCAGTAACGATTGTCTTTCTCTGTGTGTGTGTATGTGTGTGCGTGGTTGTGTGTGCGTGTGTGTTTATGTGTGTGTGTGTGTGTGTGTGTGTGTGGCTTCGGGAGCCACTATGTGCGTTGGTCCTGCATCTGCTGGCGCAGGAAGTCGACCTCCTCCTGGGGATGTGTGTGTGTGTGTTGTGTGCAGGTGTGTGTGTGTGTGTGTGAGTGTGTGACATCAGCAGCCACCACGTGTATGAGGTCTTGCATTTTTGCCGGAGGAAGTCGACCTCGTCCTAGGGTTGTGTTTGGGTGTGTGCGTGTGTGTGTGTGTGTGTGTGTGTGTGTGCGTGTGTGTTTGTGGTTGTGTGTGCGTGTGTGTGAGTGTGAGTGTGTGGTCTCGACAGCCACCACGTGTGTGTGGTCCTGCATCGGCTGGCGCAGGAAGTCGACCTCCTCCTGGGGTTGTGTGTGTGTGTGTGTGTTGTGTGCGTGTGTGGTTGTGAGTGTGTGTGTGGGCGTGTGTGCGTGTGTGTTGTGTGACTCCCTGGGCGTGTGTGCGTGTGTGTTGTGTGACTCCCTGGGCGGCCCACTCCCTGGGCGGCCCACTCCCTGGGCGGCCCACTCCCTGGGCGGCACACTCCCTGGGCGGCCCACTCCCTGGGCGGCCCACTCCCTGGGCGGCCCACACCCTGGGCGGCCCACTCCCTGGGCGGCCCACTCCCTGGGCGGCCCACTCCCTGGGCGGCCCACTCCCTGGGCGGCCCACTCCCTGGGCGGCCCACTCCCTGGGCGGCCGACTCCCTGGGCGGCCCACTCCCTGGGCGGCCCACTCCCTGGGCGGCCCACTCCCTGGGCGGCCCACTCCCTGGGCGGCCCACTCCCTGGGCGGCCCAATCCCTGGGCGGCCCACTCCCTGGGCGGCCCACTCCCTGGGCGGCCCACTCCCTGGCCGGCCCACTCCCTGGGCGGCCCACTCCCTGGGCGGCCCACTCCCTGGGCGGCCCACTCCCTGGGCGGCCCACTCCCTGGGCGCCCCACTCCCTGGGCGGCCCACTCCCTGGGCGGCCCACTCCCTGGGCGGCCCACTCCCTGGGCGGCCCACTCCCTGGGCGGCCCACTCCCTGGGCAGCCCACTCCCTGGGCGGCCCACTCCCTGGGCGGCCCACTCCCTGGGCGGCCCACTCCCTGGGCGGCCCACTCCCTGGGCGGCCCACTCCCTGGGCGGCCCACCCCCTGGGCGGCCCACTCCCTGGGCGGCCCACTCCCTGGGCGGCCCACTCCCTGGGCGGCCCACTCCCTGGGCGGCCCACTCCCTGGGCGGCCCACTCCCTGGGAGGCCCACTCCCTGGGCGGCCCACTCCCTGGGCGGCCCACTCCCTGGGCGGCCCACTCCCTGGGCGGCCCACTCCCTGGGCGGCCCACTCCCTGGGCCGCCCACTCCCTGGGCGGCCCACTCCCTGGGCGGCCCACTCCCTGGGCGGCCCACTCCCTGGGCGGCCCACTCCCTGGGCGGCCCACTCCCTGGGCGGGCCACTCCCTGGGCGGCCCACTCCCTGGGCGGCCCACTCCCTGGGCGGCCCACGCCCTGGGCGGCCCACTCCCTGGGCGGCCCACTCCCTGGGCGGCCCACTCCCTGGGCGGCCCACTCCCTGGGCGGCCCACTCCCTGGGCGGCCCACTCCCTGCGCGGCCCACTCCCTGCGCGGCCCACTCCCTGGGCGGCCCACTCCCTGGGCGGCCCACTCCCTGGGCGGCCCACTCCCTGGGCGGCCCACTCCCTGGGCGGCCCACTCCCTGGGCGGCCCACGGCCCACTCCCTGGGCGGCCCACTCCCTGGGCGGCCCACTCCCTGGGCGGCCCACTCCCTGGGCGGCCCACTCCCTGGTCGCGAGTCACGGCGCGAGAGTCACGGCGGTCGGCCCATGTGAGTCGCCGTCGCCCATCCCCCCTCATCGCCCCGCCCCCCCCGTCGACTGCCGCCTATGTACTGCGGCCCACCCTGGACTATCCACCATCGTCACCGTCCGAAGGGGGCAGCCTCAGCGAGCCGAGCAACCTCTTCCACAGTCCCAATCCTTATCCTGTCGCAGAGCCAGTCCCATGCCCTCGCCAGCGCCGAACAGCTCCTCGGCAGACTGTCGACCGCATCATGGACCGCCCCGCCACCGCCTGACGCCGAGCAGATTCTTGGCCGCGACCCACTGCGGCGCCACGACACCATGCACCACAGAGAACCTCACCTTGCCATGATCCCCCCTTCAGCACCCTTCACTCCCCCTGGCACGCTCCAAACTACATAGTCCAACTCTTCCCCACCGTCACCCACCCACAGTCGACCACCCACCCACGCTTTCACCCCCACATGGAGCTCGCCTCGTCCCATGTGCGCGCCATGCAGGCCCATGCACCCCCGCCCCATGCACCTCCCCAGCCCCCCCGCGCACGCTGACCCCATGCTGGCAATCCAGGCTGGCAATCCCTCCTCACCCCCCCCCCCCCCATCCGTGAGCGCACACGCGCACGCGCACTCCCCCCTAGCCTCCCACGCCTCCTCCGACCCCTCCCAACCCCCCTCCCTCTCCCCCCTCGCCTCCCACGCCTCCTCCGATCCCTCCCACGCCTCCTTTGATCCCCCCACGCCCCCCCTGATCCCTCCCATGCCTCCCCTGATCCTTCCCACGTCTCCTCCGATACCCCTGATGAACCCTCACCTGCCCCCCCCCCCGATGCCTCATCTGACCCCTCCCACGCCCCTTCCAAACCCCCCTTTCCCGTCTACCGAGCCCCTATCCCAGGCCCGCCTGCCTTCGTCCGTCGCCCATCGAGTTCATCGGTCCAAGGAACTGATCCGACGTCCTCATGGCCTGCCCAACGAAAACTCAGTCTAGTAGGCCGCGGCCGAACGGATCTAGTAGTTGCGGCGACGTTTACATTGCACGACGGACAACCCCGACTATCGCCCATAGAATTAATCGGCCCATGGGGAGATGATACGCTGCGATTGAAGTTGGTTGGCCAGAGTGGCAACCCAAGTTGTAGTTGGTTGGCCAGAGTGGCAACCCTAGTTGAAGTTGGTTGGCCAGAGTGGCAGCCCCCCCCAGACCCCCCCAAACCAAGAATACTATCCACTCGATTCAGGCGCTGGTCGGTCACCCGCTATTCGAAAGACATCCCAGTGCACGGGTCAGACTTCGTAACAATTGCCGGGGTGTATTGCTGTTAGTAGTACAGGCCAAGATAGCCAAGTACAGGGAGCTGGGGGAGGTGCTAGTTTTGGGGGACCTCAACGCCCGCACCGGCCAAGCGGACGACAGGGGGGGGCACGACGCCGAGGGGGGTGACCCCGCCCTCGCGCTGACCGCTTGGGACATCACACGGGCTGGGCGGGTAGGACAGCGGACGTCTGCCGACCACGGGCCGCAGAACGCGCACGGGAGGGACATGATTAGACTGTGCCGAGACACCGGGATGTTGATTCTGAACGGGCGCTTGCCAGAGGATGAGGGGGGAGCACACACATTCCATGCAACAGGCAGGAATGCGCACAGCGTTGTTGACTACCACGTTGCATCGCCGGCACTCATGTTTAGCGAGACGGGGGCCCCGCGGGAGGGGGTCACGCTCAGGGTGCATACGATCCCCACCCTGCCAGGCTGGAAGGGGTCCTTTGACCACTGCCCAGTTGTGCTGACCATGGGCGAGGCGGCCGGTGAGGCGGTCGCCCCGCCACACCCTACCATGCCATGCACCACGCCAACTAGATTTAGGTGGCCTGAGGGGGGTGAGCGTGCCTACGCACGGGAGCTGCAGGGGGTGGCGGCAGAGATCAAGGGGGCGCGGGAGGCCGCCACGGTAGATGAGGAGCAGGCGCTCCTAGAAGGGGCGGTTGAGCGGGCAGCGCGGGCGCTGCACGCGTCAGGGGCGGCTGGGGCGGTGCTGGTAAAACCAGGGGGGGGGGGAGGGGGCGCATCAGTGCGACCACACAACACATGGTATGCCCAGGAGTGCAAGGAGGCACGGCAGGCGTATCGAGAGGCCGAGAGGGCGCACGGGGCGCAGTCGACGCTGACCTTAGCAGCGTTCAGGGCGTATAGGCAGACCACGCGACGCGTGCGCCGGGCATGGGAGGGCCAGGAGTACGACGCTATGCTCAAACACATGCATGGCGCCCCCAGGAAATTCTGGCGCAAGGTTAAACCAGGGAGCCAGGGAGGGGGGCTGAGGGATGTAGAGGGGTGGACGACCTACTTTGAGGGCCTGGTTGGGGGCGAGCATGCCCATGGGGAGCTGCAGGAGGGAGGGAACCCGTTTTCGGATGCCTCCGAAGGAAATAAGCAGCGGGCACGAGTACTCAACGCTTGGATCACCGAGGACGAGGTGAGCACAGCCCTCCTGGGCATGGCGGCGGGCAAAGCGCCGGGCGTGGACGGCGTACCGGTAGAATTTTATCAAAGGGCATGGACTGGGGACACAGGGGGTGGGGGAGATGTGGAGGGGAGCGAGCCGCAACACGCGCTGCTTGAACCGATCACACATCTACTCAATCGGGTCTTCCGCGAGGGGTATCCCAAAGCATGGCACATGGGGGCAGTCACGCCGGTGCCGAAGAAAGGCAATCTGGACGAGCGGGACAACTATAGGGGCATCACGGTGGGTGGGGCGCTTGCTAAGCTCTATAGTCTGGTGCTACTCCGCAGACCTAGACGACTTGCTAGAAGGCGGCAACAGGGGTCCGGAAGGGGCGGGGGACCCCTGACAAGCCTTCATCCACAGCACATGATGGAGAGCCAGCCATGACCGAAAAACCGCTATATACTGCCTCATCGACTTTAGAAAGCATACGATGCGTGCATCGGCAGCTCATGTGGGAGTGCCTTAAGAGCCTGGGGGTGGGGGGGGCGTTTTTAGCAGCCCTGACATCACTGTACGATGGGGCTGGCATGTGCGTGCGCATAGACGGCACGGTGGGACCAGGCTTCACCACACGCCAGGGGGTCATGCAGGCGACCCAATGTCGCCGCTTTTGTTTGGGCTGTTTATCGACTCACTAGAAGGGAGCTTGACGCACAGATGCCAGAGGTCGGGGTCCCCCTAGGGACAGGAGCAAACAGGCGGCTCCTACGGTTACTCTTGTATGCAGATGACCTCGTGCTCATGGCAGAGACGCCGGAGGCGCTCCAGCGCTTGCTAGATGCACTTCACGTTTTTTGCAGGACGCACGCTCTCACTGTCAATGTCCGCAAATCTGAGGGGTGGTGTTTAACGACCAGTACTGCCCGGTCACGAGCGCCAGGGAAGGGTGACCCTGAAGTACGCTGGTATGGACCTGCCCATGAATCACGAGTTTAAATATCTGGGCATGCTTTTTGGGAGCCGTCGGGCAATAGGCGCGGGGCTGGAGCAGAGGCAGGGGGCGGGCCAGCGTGCACGCTTCGCCCTAGCGCGCAGATACGATGCCATGGGCCTCCACAACGTGGGAGTAAAGGCGCACCTGTTCAACGCACTGGTGCGACCTGTAATTAACTACGGGTGCGAGATCTGGGGCCCAGGGTTGATGGCGGGGGCGGGCATGGGGGTACAGGGGATCTTCTCGGGGGCAGCCGACAAGTGGGGGTTGGCTGGAGGGGACGGGGGCCCCTCCAAGGCGGCGCGCCGCAAGTGGCGCGCCATGGAAGCCCTGCACTTGCAATCTGTGCGCGAGGCCCTCCGTATTCGCAGGTGTGGGCAACAGCTATCGCTGCTGGCGACGGAGGTGGGCTGGCGACCGCTGTCGACCGACTGGCTGCGGCAGGCGGCGCGCTTCTGGGCGAAAGCGCTACGGCGGCCGGATGGCGATCTGCTGAAGGCGGCAATGCGGGAGAGCTGGGAGCTAGCGGCGGGTGGCGTGCGAGAGAGCTGGGTGGCACAGCTGAGCGAGTGCCTCAGCACAGTGGGGCACACGCTGGTGTGGGGCCAGGAGGCGGGGGCATCGCCCGCCTGCTAGAGACAGCAGCGGCAGGTTGGCTGGCATCAGAGACCAGCACACCAGAGCTGCCAGAGGACGCCAACCAGCTCAGCGTCGTCCGCTCAGTGCCTGACTCATGGTCACACCGCTTCAAGATGCTTTCTTACTTGCGGTGGATGGCAGACGACTGTGGCGGCGCACCAATGCTCTGGACGGGGCTGAACAGCGCCGCCCAGATCACGACACTCGCACGCTTTAGAATGGGGGCTGCATGAACTGCAGATAGAGAAGGGGCGCCACACGGCGCAGGCAGAGCCACGCAGCCAGAGGCTCTGTCGCCTCTGTGGCATGCGGGAGGATGAGGCACACGTGATTTTTGAGTGTCCAGCGTATACGGAGACACGCGTACAGTTCCACACCCTTTTCATGAGCGTCCCTGGGGACGATAAAGGCTTGGATGCGAAGATGCGGGCGTTTATGAACCCCAGCCCGGGGCTACTTTACCCTTGTTTTTGGCGTGACATGGCCAACTTTCTGGTCTCGTGCCTTGATATACGTAACACAAGCCTGGAGATAGTAGAGGATCGGGAGGAATAATTGACCTGAAGCGAACGATGTTTTGAATTAGGAGTCAATGAAGCAGCCACGATAGTGGCGGGGACCCAAGCGTGGGTTCCCGAGGAGCTGCGGTGGACTGTGCCGTTTGCAGTGCACCGCAGCTGGCGCACCTGAGAAATGCCCACACTGGGTCTCACACGTGAAAGCTGCCTCAAAGATGACGACCTCAAAACGGAGTATGCAGAAGGAACATATTTATCCGCTATAACCGGGGGGCAAGCTTGCTTTCTAACCTATCACCAAATCCCACACTGTTGTTCACTACTGACCGCCTTTTCCAGCCCCTTTCTAGGTAGTTAGGCTTAGGGATGTGCCCCTCACCGAGTCCTTCTGTGCCTCCCCCCTTCAGCAGGGGGGGGCCCTGCGACACGTCCAATGTCGTGCTCGGTGCAACTACAAGGGGTCAGCTTCTGCTCAGAGCCGGGTTAAGGGTAACAGGTTGAGAATCCTGTGAATGCTGGTTGAAATCCCAGTTAGAAAACCCCTTAACACGTTAGAGGTTGCGGCCCGGCTGGATATCCTTTTCGGCCACGTCTTGGCCTTTCTCCCCACGGGGGGATGTCTCTTCTGGCAATTGGCGACGAACCTGCCTTGCGTTTTCCGTTTCCCAACATGCGCTCACCGACTTCAACAAGCGTTTGCTGCCGCTGCGGTAGGGGACCTAGGGGTGCGCCCACGCTCTTTACAGAGTTGGGGTTCCCTACCACCAACAGCCAGCCATCTCAGTAAGGTGCTCGGGCCATATGGCGCCGAGCACGGTCTTATACGCCTTTAGAGGTGTCCCTGACTGTAACATCCATCATCACAGGCATTGCCGGTGCATGCGGACGGCCTCATGTAACGCTTGGTTGGTTGGTTGGTTGGTTGTGTGTGTGTGTGCGTTGTTGTTGGCATGCGAGCGTGTACATTGCCTTGAGCATCGCCTGTGTGCATATGTGTGTGTGTGCGTTGGTGTGTGTGTGTGTGTCTGTGCATGTGTCTGTGTGTGTGTGTATGTGTGTGTGTGCGTGTGTGTGTGTCTGTGTTGTTGCCATGCGAGCATGTACATTGCCTTGAGCATTGCATGTGCATGTTTGTGTGTGGGTGCGCGTGTGTGTGTGTGTGTGCGTGTGTGTGTTTCGACTTCTGAAACGATTGCCGGGGTGTGCACTTTAATGAGCACAGGCATGGGCTGTCATCCAGGTTGCCCGTGCGGTGGGAACTGTAAGGAATGTCTCTCTCCCTCTCTTTGTGTGTGTGTGCGTGTGGTGTTGGCATGCGAGCGTGTACATTGTATTTAGCATCGCCTGCGTGTTTATGTGTGTGCGTGCGTGTGCGTGTGTGCATGTGTCTGTGAGCGTGTGTGTGCGTGCGTGTGTGTGTGTGTGTGCGTGTGTCTGTGTGTGCGAGAGTGAGCCCTTGCATGACGACATGACACATGCAGCCGCCATCATATATCATATAACAGTGATGCAAGTCTGAGCAGAAAGAGAGAGAAAGAGATAGAGAGGGAGAGAACGGGAGAGAAAGAGAGGGAGAGAGAAAGAGAGAGAGAGAAAGAGAAAGAGAGAGGGAGGGAAAGAGGGAGAGAGAGAGAGAGAGCCCCTTGCCTGCGCAAGGTGCGCCTCGGCAGCGTCCGGCACCGACAGCGTGGACAGCCGGCTGCCCTTGCTTAGCTGTACTGACAGCGATATAACAATACAAAACTATGTGCCTGAGCAGAGAGAAAGAGAGAGAGAAAGAGGGAGAGGGAGAGAGGGAGAGAAAGAGAGGGAGAGGGAGAGAAAGAGGGAGAGAGATAGAGAGGGAGAGCGGGAGAGAGGGAGAGAGAAAGAGAGAGGGAGAGAAAAAGGGAGAGAGAGGGAGAGGAAGAGGGAGAGAGGGGGAGAGAAAGAGGGAGAGAGAGAGAGAGAGAGGGAGAGAGAGCCCCTTGCCTGCGTGAGGTGCGCCTCGGCAGCATCCGCAACCGACAGCGTGGACAGCCGGCCGAGCAACTTGATGGCTCGCTCGCACACGCTGGCGAAACCGGCAGGAAGTGATCCGGTGTCGGCACTGCGAGGCGCACGTGTGTGTGAGTGTGTGTGTGAGTGTGTGTGTGTGCTTGTGTGTGTGTGTGTGTGTGTGTGCTTGTGTGTGTGTGTGTGTGTGTGTGTACGGAGTGCTGCTGCTGCACTAGGATGTCATCGCCAGTGAGAGGTGTGTGTAGGCCCACACACGCTGGTGGAACCGGCAGGAATTGATCCGGCGTCCACACTGCGAGATGCACGTGCGCGCGCGTGTGTGTGTGTGTGCGTGTGTGTGCGTGTGTGTGTGTGTGTGCGCGTGTGTGTGTGTGTGTACTGAGTGCTGCTGCTGCACTAGGATGTCATCGCCAGTGAGATGTGTGTGTGTGCGCTCACACACGCTGGGGGAACCGGCAGGAAGTGATCCGGCGTCCGCACTGCGAGGCACACGAGCGCGCGCGCGTGTGTGTGTGTGTGTGTACAGAGTGCTGCTGCTGCCTTAGGATTTCATAGGCTGTGAGGTGCGTGTGTGTGCGCCCGCACACGCTGGCGAAACCGCCAAAACGTGATCCGGTGTCGGCGCTGCGAGGGCGCGCTTGTGTGTGTGTGTGTGTGTGTGCGTGTGTTAGGTGTTGTAGTCCGTCAAACGCCTGTGTGTGTGTGTGTGCGCGTGTGTGTGTGTGTGTGTAAGTGTGTGTGTGTGTGTGCGTGCATGCTGGCATAGCCGGCCAAGACTGGTGTGTGTGTGCGTGTGTGTATGTGCACGCAAAAAGTGCTGCTGCTGCTGCTGCTGCGCCAGGAGCCACTCACCCTGCGGTGCGCCCCTCCACCATCATCTCTGACAGCACATTCCCCCCCCCCATGTCGTGCGATGGACGTAGCGCAAGCTGCGCATAAGCTAAGCGGAAGCTGCGCAGAAGCTAAGCGGAAGCTGAGCGGAGTGGCCCCCCCCCCGAGCACCTACCCTGCGGTGCGCTCCTCCACCAGCATCTCTGACAGCAGCACAGTCTCCACTGTCATGTCGTGACATGGGAGGTCAGACAGGAAGAGTCCGCGATCCTGCGTGTGTGTGTGTGTGTGTGTGTGTGTGTGTGCATGTGTGTGTGTGTGCGCACCCCACCCCATGGCGCAGCCCACCCTCCTCGCCCGCTACCTCGGTGCCCACAACATCGACATCTGCGGCCTGCAGGAGGTCCGCCACCACGGCTCCGGCTGTCACACCCTGGAGAATGGCTACCATTTCATATGGTCTGGCGGCACAGCGCACACCAACGGCGTCGGGGCACTCCTATCCCCTGACACAGCCACGCTCCTTAACGCCTCCGACACCGGCTTTGCAGCCATCAACGACCGCATCCTGGTCCTCCGGTTCCACCCCAACGGCGCCATCCCCATGACCGCCATCGTCGCGTACGCTCCAACGGAGGCCGCCGACAACGGGCCCGCCAAGGACGCGTTTTACGAACAACTCCACGACGCGCTCACCCACACCCCTGCCCACCACTACATCATGGTGATGGGCGACTTCAACGCCACCACCACAGCCGCCTCCTCTACCACCCACCCATCTGTAGGCCGACACGCCTGCCCCACCTCCCACAGCCCCTCCTCCACCTTCCCCCCCAACTCCCCCCTCGCCGCCTTCCGCCACAAGCCGAGCATCAACGACAACGGCCACCGCCTCCTCGATCTCTGCTCCGCCCACAGCCTCTCCATCACCCACTCTTTCTTCCCCAACCCCCCAGCGCGCGCATACACCTGGTACAGCCGCAACCGCAAGGACTGCAACATCCTGGACTACATCCTGGTCCGCAGCTCGCACCTGTCCTCTGTCCACGATGTACGCCCCCGCTGCCCCATCACCCGCCCACTCCCCACCGTCACCCCACCCGACCACGCCCTCGGCACCGCCCGCATCCGCCTCCACTTCTCCAGAACCTGGAGACACGAACACCAGCGGCCCCCTCCCCCCCCCCGCTACTTCACTGACCTGCTCCGCGACCCAGCCACGCAGAACGCGTACGCCGAGGCCGTCGCGGACGCCCTCGCCACCCCGCCACCCCTCCCTCTTCCCCTCACCTTGGACCAGCGGATGGACCACTTCAACGCGGCCCTCCACACCGCGGCCAAGGCGGTGCTTGGCCGCCGCCCGCCCGAAGCTCCCACCCACCTCACCCTCTCTGACAAATCCCTGTCACTCGCGCGTGACCTCCAATCCCTCCGCGTCGAGTCCGCCCTCCACGCCCGACACATTCCCCTCTCTGATGCTCTCCGCGGGAAGACCAAGCGTCTACAGACAGAGCTGAAGTCCTCCCTGACAGCGGACACCAACACGCACTGGAACACCAATGCCGCTGTCATCCAACATGACTTCGACAACCACAAACCCCAAACCGCCCACCGTGCCCTCCAACGCCTCGTCAACCGCCCCTCCTCCGCCACCGCCCCAGCCATCCGCGGCGACGACGACCGCCTCTGCTTTGGCACGCAGGCCGTGGCCAACGCGTTTGGCAAACGCTTTGAAACCCTCCACACCCTCCCTTCCACCGTCGACCCCGCCCGCCTGGCTTCCCACCTGGCCCACACACCCACTGCCCCCCCTGCCCCTCCTGCCATCACGCCCTCCCTCCTCCCTGTACCCGCCCCCGCCCCCGCCCCCATCCCTTCCCCCACACTCTCCCCCCCCGTCCCCGCCCACGCCCATGCCGCCCCATCCCCTTCCCCCACACCTTCCGAGCCCTCACGAGACGAGATTGAGGCCGCCATCAAGGCACTCAAAAACACCTCCCCGGGCTCCGACGCCATCACCGCTCCCCTCATCAAGAGCGGCGGCCCCGCCGTCGCCTCCGCCCTCCATGACATCATCCGCTCATGCTGGGACACCAACACCACTCCTACCTCGTGGAGACAAGCGGAGATCTGCCCCCTCTACAAGGGCGCATCCTCAGGCCCGACCACTCTCTGCAAGTCCTACCGTGGCATCTCCCTCCTGCCCGTCCCGGGCAAAGTCCACACCCACATCCTCCTCGGCCGCCTCGGACGGCACCTGGAGCCATCCCTTCACACCTTCCCAGTTCGGCTTCCGGCCCGGCCGAGGCACCACTGGCGCCATCTTTGCCCTACGCCGCCTCCAAGAGGAGTCCCACCGCGCTCACGCCCCCCTTCACGTGGCCTACGTTGACCTCTCGAAGGCGTTCGACCGTGTCAACCACCCCGCGCTCTGGGAAACCCTCCGCCACCGCGGAGTACCCCTGACCTCCTCGACCACATCAAGAGCCTCTACTCTGATGCCACGGCCCGTGCCCGCGTCGGCGACGCACTCTCTGCCCCCTTCCCTCTGAAAACCGGTGTCAAGCAAGGCTGCCCCATCTCCCCCCTACTCTTCAACGTCTACATCGACACCGGTTATATCCCTGATTGCCCAGATCCCAGATCCCCAACGCTGGCATCCAAATCGGCTACGTTGTCGACGGCGTCTTCCACACCCCCGAGTCCCGCAAAGACTACGACACCACCGTCCTCCCCCTCCTACTCTATGCCGACGACATCGCCCTGCTCTCCCTCTCCGAGGACGCCCTTCGCACCGTGCTCACCCTCCTCGACGGCACCTGCTCTGACCTCGCGCTTGAGATCAACTACAGCAAAACCGTTGCACAATCCCTCGGCCACCCGTCTGCCCACACCGGCCC